>UFQX01000412.1:406014-437565 GCA_900497675.1 Arapaima gigas | reverse complement strand
AAAATTAAACTTAATTAATTATCAAATTGTTACACAAATATACTAATAAATGGGTAAATGAGTCAAATACATGAACCAGGTTACCACTCGTACTCCCACCCAGTGATAAAACTGAACTACACTGTTCTAACTAAACCATAAATAGATTAGTAAGTAATATTGGAATTAAAATGGTTATGGAAATATAAATAATAATAAAAGTGAAGAACTACACGAAACCCTACACCTAACATAAAAACATAAAACACACAAAGGGAGATTAACAGTAAATGACCAAAAATAGGGGTCGCAGGTCTTTACGGTTTTATTCAAATGTGTGAAACGAGGACTTTATACTGTCAAAAAAGCGTTGCTCTGTGGCCAGTTCTAAGGTAAATTATACAGATGTGGAAAAGTTCACTGGCCTCCCATCCAGGGTGTGGGTTCGTAGCCCAGTGTTCAGGGATGGATCTCAGACCGCTGCCACCCTGACCAGGACACAGTGACAATGACAAGGGAACGATGGATGAGTAGAAAGAGTTTTTAAAAATCTCTAGGCTACAAGCTGAACTCTCCATAAAACATGTTCAATCCCACCACGGGATACAGTGAATTTGCCTGCAGAGATGAATGAGGTTGAATCCCTGTCCTCCCCAGCACAGCGACACATCAGTGAATATCTCACACGTATTTGGCATCATACAAGCCAAAATATAACTTGCCCCAAATAATTATTAACAATAACCATTTAATTTTTTATTCTTACTTTTCTGTATAACTATTTGATTTTGAAAAAAATAATTTCTCCCATTACTGGACAGGAAATGAGTTTCACTTTTCCAAGGACAAGCGTCACCTGTACGAATGACTAAAATATCGAATCCCTTTGCATTTCTTAATGATTTCATTCAAATAATTAGTTCTTCCCTTTGACAAAAAGACGAATTAATGAGCCCGGCAATAAAAAAAGTCACATTTCCTTTTATTTATCTAGAAACTCAACTTTTCACTGTATATTTTCTTCAATACTTCTCTAAACGTTTGCATATTTGTGGAGAATTTTTACTGAATTATGTTTAATTGTCAATATGAAGAGCCAGTTTACTTGTTCCTTCATAAAAACCTGATTCACATCAGTTGTATTAACACCTGTTTCCTCTTATTGCGACCATTGAAACATTAATTTCTTAAAACAATTTTAAAACTTTTTTTAAGCTAAACACAAATCACAGCATTTTGTGTTTCTCATGCTGACATTATTCTTAAATGATAAGAACCAAAACTTAGAGGTTAAAAAACCGGCTCATATTATTGAAGTACAAAGTTTTACTGAGCTTAACATATTAAACGGCTTATAGCTGCCGAGTGAACAGAGTTGTTCCATTTGCCAGTTTGATGACAATTATTTAATATGATCTTATAACAAGACAAATTGTAGTTTAACTATTCCATCTGGTGTCCGTTTCCCCTCATCCTGCATCCAGGGCAGGATCTGAACCTCAGCTACCGATGATCGTGTTATAATAAATGTTCAAGTATTAGTTCCAAGAACCTATGTCATGTTCTTTTTTTAACCATGTTGTCCTGCTTTCTGACTGTTTTTTTCACTTCTGGTTACTATACTGGCAACACACTACTTACACACCAAAGGGTGCTGCCCCGGGATGTGGAGAAGAGGACCGTCTGATAACAACGTGAGAAGTTCTTCTTGCTTTCTGACCAAACATTCAGGGCCAACGTTAGTCATGGAAAACCACTAAGTTACTTCTGCGACATTTAGCTACCTGTAATAAACCAGCTGTGTGGTCTTGTTTTATAAGCATGAAGCCTCTTCTATTTACATGCTAATGCCTTGTTTTTGAGTGTTGACCACACAGCATAAAGCACCCAGAAAAGAAGAACATCCAGAACTTCGGAGAACGAGCAGCTTATAAAGCGAACAGAGAAATTTATGGTGCTACAAGGAGACAGAGAATAGTTCTGCAACAGCATCTTGGATGGAGATGGAAACTGATCTATAACAACAATGGAGGTCTTGGAAATACTTTGCAAAAGAGGCAAAAAAGAAGTTCCAAGCTCAGCTTGGACTGTTCAGAAATGTATGGACAGATGATGGATGAAGCAGGAAAGATCAAAGGGAACGACTGAAGATCCATCCAACAGAGATATCAGCATCAGTTATCAACACAAAACGTGACGTTAGAGCCAAAAAGAAAAGCTTCTGGAACAAATGAGGTTCCCACAGAAGTTGACGGCAGAGAATGAATCAGTCAAGCAGTTCGTGTCAACAAATCTGGACAAACAAGATGGTGGCCAACAGGCTGTTAAAGGTCAGTTTACATTCCAGTCCCACAGAAAATAAAAGTGAAAAGTTGTGCAGGATTTTGGTGATTTTACCTCTTGGCGTAGACTGAGAACCCAACTGGTGCATAAGAGGCTCCCAGAAAGGGTGGAGAACAAAGACGACATGGCTGCTGCACAGCTGATAATGGGAAACGTGGAAACGGGGAGAAGCTCTACAAGCGTTTGACTGCATTAGTGGGTCCCGAACTCACGGTGAAGGTTGCGACTACAGAAGTAGCTATAAACTGATTTAGCACAGTAGCTGCGGACAACTCAGCATCTGTACGCACTTCATAAAATGTTCTGCTTCATTCCTGTCCACCTCGCGTGAAGACGACCGGCCTGTTGAGGAAAACCCTCATCTCAAGGCCACTGCAGACGGGGATGTAAGTCCTGCAATTTTCACTGTTCCACCAGTTTCGTCATCAGGATTTGTTATCCGCCCAAACTCATCGGCCAAAATATCTCGTGTTCTCCATCGTTCAGAAAAAGCAATTTTTCGGATATATTAGTTTATAATCTGACATATTAAATTTCCTCGTTGTCTTTGTTTACGTGGTTTTCTGATGATCGTTCCAGCGTAGAGTCGACTGGTGGGATGACCAGTAACTACATGTACTGACTGCAGTTTAAGCCCGAGATGTGGAAATGTCTTCGGGAAGAAGGTGCTCGATGTTCAGCGCCTGCAAGTCCTCCACTAATGAATCCAACTGTTGTTCACTTTCGGTTCCTCCAAACCTTGTTGAGAAGCCAAGTCGAATGATGATCCCTTGAGCCCAGGCTTTCTTCTGGTGGAAACTTCCCTGTCAGTCTTGGCAGTGCTGTACGATTTCTTGGAAGACACTCCTAACCTTGCTGGAGATGCAGGTGAAGCTGCAACCGTGGCTGAAGACCGTTTTGCGGAGGAGATCTTAACAAAGACTGAATCAGCAATTCCTTTGGATGAAACCATCAAACACCAGACTGACCTTATTTCTGAAGACATTTGGGCTCAACTGGTTGTGACACGGAGAAAAGCAGATAGATGAGCAGGTAGACGCTGCTGGTGATGGACAGTTTGGTGGAGAAGTGACACTGGAAGCAGCTCTTCTGTAGTCCCCTCAAGCATCAAGTCATCAATCTTCAAAATGATGAACAATCTCAATTCAGGATCTCAGCAGTCGAATGTTTACATGGAAATATTATACTGAGACTCGTGTTTCACAAGACAGTAAATTTTATGCTCTGCAAACGTACTTCAGATAAGCTGGTTGGCATCAGATACATCTGACAACACATTGATGGCAAATATTTTATTTTAGTACTAAAATAATGATGTCATGTTCATCACAGCACTATAAAATATATCAAAGAATCTAACAGATCATAAACAAAATCTTCTCCTTGTCTGAGTACCAAAGAAATCAGTTCAGTCAACTGTTTATCGGCGACAATCCTGAGGTTCTCCAGTGTGATCGTTTCCTTCACATCTAACCGTCGTCTGCGTTTAACTCATTATCTGCAACGATAAGCGTCGTGTGACATAAGACACGTCTCGCACTCCAGGTTCTCACTCAGATGACCATTCGGTCCTGACCGAGGCTTTGAGGCCGCTGAGCGCCGCCTGCACGTTGACCCCCAGCTTGCTGGCCTGACCCTGGCGCCACACCACCTGCTGCCTTGGCTCCCTGCGCAACAGCAACAGCAGGTGATACAGGTGAGCAGGAAGGTGCGGAGATGTCCACCAGAAATTGCGATGAGTCAGACTCTGAGTTAAACGCAAGGTCTTGTCTAAACAGACACCATTTTGAGTTTATTTTCTGATGAAAAACCAGTTCATTTCTGCTCAGTGGAGGTTAGTGATGTGTCATGTGATACTTTGCTGCCCCCCCCCCACTTCGCTGACAGGTAAATATTGACACACAGCAGGTGTCGCTTCAAGGGGTCAAGAAACACGTTCTCTAAACTGACATTTCTCACCATTTCTGCAGACAGATTATATCTACTTTGAGTAAATTATCTGAGGAGGACTTTTGCTTTTTGAAAAAACTTGCCTTTCGCTGGATGAGGATATTTCTATCTGGGGAAACTCGGCCCTCAACATCTCCAGGGTAAGAACCACACCACCGTTTTCAGATCTGGCCAAAGACAATAAGTCCAGGTTTAAACTGAACACAAACTGACTGTGAGGTGTGTTTACTGCGTCTGTGAGGTGTCTGAGGGGACTGTGCAGATACAGGGAGTGTGTAGCTGTGGGGAGTGTGTAGTTGAGGGGACNACCGTTTTCAGATCTGGCCAAAGACAATAAGTCCAGGTTTAAACTGAACACAAACTGACTGTGAGGTGTGTTTACTGCGTCTGTGAGGTGTCTGAGGGGACTGTGCAGATACAGGGAGTGTGTAGCTGTGGGGAGTGTGTAGTTGAGGGGACTGTGTAGTTATGGGGAGTGTGTAGCTGGGGGGACTGTGTAGTTACGGGGAGTGTGTAGCTGGGAGGACTGTGTAGTTACGGGGAGTGTGTAGCTGTGGGGACTGTGTAGTTACGGGGAGTGTGTAGCTGTGGGGACTGTGTAGTTATGGGGAGTGTGTAGCTGGGGGGACTGTGTAGTTACGGGGAGTGTGTAGCTGTGGGGACTGTGTAGTTATGGGGAGTGTGTAGCTGGGGGGACTGTGTAGTTACGGGGAGTGTGTAGCTGTGGGGGGCCTGTGTAGTTACGGGGAGTGTGTAGCTGGGGAGACTGTGTAGTTACGGGGAGTGTGTAGTTACGGGGAGTGTGTAGCTGGGGGGAGTGTGTAGTTACGGGGACTGTACGTACGCCCCATCAAGCAGGTCCTCTTTGAGCTCCGCTGGGACGCAGTTGAGCGCAGGAGGCGCCGTAAGAGGCAGCAGATCATCATTAAAGGGGTCAGACCTGGTCAAACACAAAAGGCTCATGCATGTAGCTCCAACAAAACAAACATCTTCCCACCACGGGGGTCTGTGAGGAAACCTGAGCCCACCTTTGGTTTTCGTTACACAGTATAACTCATCACTACACGGCATGTCTGCAGAAATCGGGGTTTCCAGGTCCATCTGTGTGCATCACAGTTACATTTCTGTTCTTCCCTTTTACCCTCAACAATAGTCAGATCATCAGAAGACAACATATCAGACCTGCTGAAGGTCCAAACCTAAATTTTATTTATAATGTAATATAACTATAAAACTTCTGACTGACTATCTAATAGGCTGAGCGCCTGGACCATGTGCCTCCAGGAGCCGGAAGCCTCTCCTGTCCGACCCAGTCTGTTTCCCTTTGTTTGGACACTACTTCAACACAGCAGAAGATCTAAAGCTCGTCTTGACAACCTTGGGCCTGAGCACTTTGCTCTCCATTCCTGATTCTGCCAAGAGCGGGAGGGAGGGGGTCAACAGCTTCTAAATCACTGCGTTTCCACGTGGCCCGCCGTGACGCCGGGCTGGGGCTCTGCTGAGGCCCTGCAAACGCAGTGAGATCTTCACGCCTGAAGCAGTGGTGGCTTCAAAAAAAACGAATACTTCTAATGCGACAACGTTTCCAGTTAATATTCCTGATGCGACAGGCTGGGATTATCTAAGTGGATCATTTCATCTAAAACGCTTCCCATTTCTTACACGATCTGTGTTGCCCAGCAGTGACAAGAGGGTGTAGCTTCTCAGCAACATCATCTTGAGACCCAGACTGAACGCTGCATCATCACGTTGTGATTCACCCACTTCTCATTCAAACACACAATCCGATCAGATTCTCAATCGTCAGGGGATGTTTGTTTTTTTCTGGTACCGACTTCCTCGCTCACCAGAAGGTGTTTTGCGTAAAGCAAACTAGATTTTCAACTCAGAGGGAGGTGTTGCTGTCTGAGGTCCGAGGTCTTGCTGGTGAGAGCTTTTTCCAAAGTGGAGAACGAGCTGGAGCGAAAACAGCCGGAATTTGGCGAAAGATTCGGGGGTCTACTGCGGTTAACGCCGTCGCTCACGGCTACTGCGATTGTTCTGGGTGGGTTGACGTCCTTCTTACATGCGTGGGATGTGGGTCTTGACCAGGGTGGGTGTGGAGGACAGGCTGGACAGAACCGGCGACTGGAACTTCTTCCAGGTCATTAACCAGCGGATCACCTCCTGGAGGGAAATACATGGCTTATCCAGCGACACCGAACAAAGTTTTGCTTTGACTGAGATACTGATGTTATAAAACATGTGGTTTGAATCTATTAATGAAGGTTTATAAATTCCAGAAGAACCTCTTTGTATAAAGGATTAAATCCAGAAGGTCCTAACGCTTATCACCACGCAGAGAAGTAAGGAAAGGATGATTCAAAATTTGTTGGCAGAAGATCACAGGTGTTAAGTCTGGTTAGAGAATTTAAGAAGTTATTTAGTAAAAACCTTTTGCTCAGATATTTTCCAAAGAGCTTCTGTTTCTGTCCTTTTTCAAACGGAGACAAGGCACGGCACCTTCAGCACGAACCTGCTGGCAGAACCGTCAGCTGATTTACGCCGCTTCTCCGCCATATTTACCTTTCGGTCCAGGAATTTCTTCTGTGTGCCAGCAGCTCTTCCCCTGGTCGTGGCAAATTTGGGAAGCGGGCAAAGGTGGAAGTCCAGGTCAGACTCCAGGTAAGGGAGCGGCGACTTGTAGGAAAGCAGACCAGGAGCAGGGTTCTGCAGCACAGATCGAAAGCAGCATGAACCTAAGAAACACTGAGTGACACACTGGAGTCTAACAGGCTGGAATAAGTCGCAGGTGGAACAGCGGGTGGTGATGGTGCCTCACAGCTCCTGGGCTGGACGTTTCATCAGGGGTTCAACTCCAGCAGTGTCAACTGCTGAAGATGGAACAGATTTTTCGTTGAGTTATCTACACTACAAACAGCAACAACGAAAACCCTGGTGTCCCCGACCTGGACACCAGGATGGCATCTTGACATCCTTTCCAATGCCACAATCAGAAGAAGAGACAAGTCGGACCCTTGGTAGAGTCATATGTGCTGAATAATTTGGACTTAAGAACAAAACTTTGGACCCCAACAGATACGTGGGACAAACAGCAAGCACACAGAGGCCCCAGGAGCACTTCTAAAAGGAAACACCGTCTTCAGGCTGACAAAGCTCAGGTAAGCTGGGCTCGGTTGGTCCCACAACTTCTCTAGTAATCTTGTGAAAGTTGGCCCATTATTCCACAACCAGAACAATTCGTCTTATTCCTCCAGAGGTTCGACAAGCAGTCGTGGCCTCTTCTTCAGACCCCTGGGATACATTTCCAGGAAAGGCATCTTGATAGTTAAAGCATATCAGGTCCCCTGTTTTAAGACGGTACCTCCCACCCCTTGTGCCAGCCCTTCAGTGCTGCGCTGACCCTTCGTGCAGGACTGACAACCATCCAGGGCTCTCAGCACTTTCCCGTCCCTTTCATCTACATCTACAGCCCTGTCCAACTGCGGCACTCGACCCCGGATCCCACAGAAGCACGTGATACTGGCTGCTGTGTTCTGGAGCTCCTGGAAGTGCTCCCTCTGCCTTCCAGTGTTGCTCCCAACAACCTTTGCTTGAGCCTGTCTGAGGATATCCTGCCCATGTATGGATCACAACCACGGTTTGAGGGAGGGGTTTGGGAGCACCAGCTAGCTTGCTTGGAGTCTTAGTAGGGTTTCCCTTGGCAGAAAGCTGAAGTTGAGGGAACAGAACAAAGTTATGAACGTCAAGGCCTCCCATGAAAGCGGTGAAAAGTAATATGAGAAGAACCTACTGGCTGTGTGACTCTCATAGCTCAGTTGGGCAGAGCCCAGAAATATTGTGCAAGGCAGGTTTGTGAGGTTTACACCTGTGGGGGCAACAGGCACGGGCCGGACAGATCTGTATGGTTTACACCCTGGCAACAGAAACTCCTCAAACATCATAAAATAACAATCCATCCATCCATCATAGTTAACTGCGGAGGTACATAAGATATCCCAGAAGCAGAGGGTGTGAAACATGGTAGACTCTCGATGGGGCTCCCGATCATCCACGGGCAGCGAGACACGTTCAACCGTACGCTCGCAGACACCGATTGGCCAGAAACACATCTTTGGACTGAGGGAGGGAACCTGCGTGAACACCGGATTAAAAGCCGTGGTTCGACGCCCAGCCCAGGTTCTGAGAAACGCCAGATCTTCCCAGGCAGCCACCCCAACGAGAGCAAAGCAGGACGGTGAAACGTGAAATGAAACAGCTAACACCAAACCCGCCACTGTTGGAGAAGAAGACAAAGACAAATGAGGGGGTGAAAGGAGAGGTGAGGATGGTGTGCGATGTGATTCCACAATGAGAACAGAACCTTCTGGAGAAATTTACACACTACTTTGAGCTACACGATGGGTCTGGTTCTGCAGAAATACACATCAGTTCCCCAACATAGGTTTCTTCAAAACGACGCTGCTGCCTGGGGAACCCTGCCATGTTCTTCATCTTTCTAATAGACCTCGGGGTTTATAAACCAGGCCATTAGACTGGAACGTCGCGGTGGGCGAACTTACGAAGATCCTGAGGGGGTGAGTACTGGGCGCTCTGAAGAGTCCAGCGGGTGCCCGGAACGTCACGCCTTGCGTCTCGTCCCGCAGCGACTCCCGCTTCTCCTGCTCGGCGCGGCCGACCACCTCGGCCAAAACCTCGTCCTGCAACGTTCAAAACTCATTTAGACCTCAGCCATTAGGACGCAAACCACCCAAACAGACGCAAATCGGATCAAAATCTATATTTGTCTCCGAAGCGGATGCACAGATGAACGTCTCCATTTGCGGCCGAGTTGGAAGCTGCGAATGTCCTGGCTGAGCGACGCACAGAAGCGCCGCTTATCTTCTGCTCAACAGACGATCCGATTTAACCTTCTCCATGATGTCACGCAGTCACGGAAGTACTTACATCGTCTCTCAAGCTGGTACAACCGCGAGACTCTTGGAAGCCGGTGTTCTTGTCACACGCACCTTAACACGGCGCAACTCCGACCCGTCAGACTGCAAAGAGTATCTCCACGCTGCACTTTGCAGCGCTCCAAGTCGAGGGAACCGAGGACGTGAGGAAAGCGGGGAGTTCGAAACGCACCTGAGCGCCGCTCCTCAGCGGTCTCGCCAGAACATCGGGGATGTAACTCGCCGAAGCCTCAAAGGTGGAGACCGGTTTGTAGCCCTTCAGCTTGTACTGCTGGGGAACCTTCAAAGATAATAACACAAAACAACACAGGGTTTATAAACCCCAAGGTCTATCAGAAAGATCATTAAAAAAACAAACACACACGCTGCTTAGGAGTCTCCGTACGTTATCTCCTTGTCTGGTTACAGGGCAGACAGCTGAGATGTTTTTAAAAGTGTTGGCTGTGCTGCTGGATAACAGGGTTCTGCGAACGCATGGCAGTACTGTGAAGGGCGGAGAAGGTTAAATTCTCTCGGAGGAATTAAGAGTTGCTGTGAAACATCTGCATACCTTCAGCTTGAAGAAGGGAGTGTTTGGCTTGATCCGGACTTCAATGGGCTTTACAAGAACTGGACCGAGAGCGTCGGGGTCCTGAAGGGATGGGATGAAACGTCAAGAGCATGAATAGCTGTCGACTGAATGACTGGCGTTCTTCATCTGTGACAGTGAAAAGATAAAGATGTATTTCATTGAAGACTCAAGGGTCCTACAGTAGAAGCAAGGATTTGAACTTGGGTCCGATTACCGAAAGAGGCAGCAGTACCTGCTAGCACCAAGACGGATATTACACAATCCCGTGAAATATGTCTTCGGACTGTGGGCGGAACCCAGAGCACCCGGTGGAAACAAACAAAAATGGGGGCGGGACGTGCAAACTCCACCGAGCCACGTTCCAACCCACTTCTGAACACACAGCCCGAGCACTGTGGGGCACCGGAGCCACCTGCTGCACCACTGTGGTCTCCAACATCTAACATTCTACCTTCTACTTCCAACTCTGTCAAAACACCAAGGCGTCTACGGAGTCCATTTTGGGAAAATTCTTCTTCGCATCAAACTCTGCAAAAGAGACTAACTTCTGTATTCGGAGCTGAGAACAAAATCAGTCTCGTGCAGGAACAGCCATTTGCACTTTATGGATCATCTACCGCTTTAGAGCTCAGTCTCTGCCGGCCTGGGGTCATTTTTCAAGCTACAGTCTGGAAATTTAGCCCTCAAGTACTTCTCACTGTGAGGTTTCTGCTGTCAACTCCAATCTGAAAAAGAGAGAAGTTTTCAAATGAAACCACGACTTACAAATTCATCTGCCTGACTTGAGGAGAAGATGGGAAATGTGAAGGGGAGAAGGTTGTCATGGGACAGTTTCAGAAGAGCAGATATCTCCTCGGGAGCATCGGCGTCTTCGGCCACAGAGGCGCTCTGAGGTTCCTCTGAAACAGGGAAACACAGAAGTGATCCGAGGGGCTGAGGAAATTCAATAAACCATCAACTTATCATTGTCTTTACCTTGAAGTATATTCAAAAAATGAGGGTCAGAAAACTACGCAACTGGACGTGGGTTTGAGCTCTGATCCCCCTGTACGTCTCCCTGCGTTTCTACCACAGTCCAAATATGTGTTTGGGTGAGCAATGTAATCCACCGTGGATAAAGATCTCAGCTAAATGCGCCGGCAGTTGCTGTATGTCGCTTTTGAGAAAAGGGCGAGAAAAGGGCCGAGGTGCCAGTTTATTAGGTACGCCCCCGACCATCACACAGACAGTACGGGGTAAGAGCCGTGCTTTCGCCATCGGCCGGCGTCCGACTGACTTCTGGAAACGCTGAGCGACGCGAGCGAGCTTGTCGACTTAAGTCGGGCCGAATGTAGTAAACTTCTTGCCATTGTGAGACAGTCACCTGCAAAGTCCGAACATCTGGACAGCCTCTTCATGTGCTGGATCAGTGGCCTCAACCTCATAAGCCTGCGGTTCATTCGGCAGCGGATCAGAACCTGAAATGCCGGAAGCAGAACTCACTAACATCAAGCCCACTTTACATATGGAATTCAAAGTTCTTTCGCTGTGTTTTTCGTTCCCTCAAATCCATTCCACCATGGACCTGTGCTGAGGATCTCCAGCACCAGCGGATTTAGCTTCTATTCAAAATGATCTTTTTTCCCCATTTAAATAAGAAACACATCTTCACTTAACCAGGTAAAATTTCACTCCTCTCTTTGCTGGTTCTACTCACAAACGCAACTGTTCCACATGGGGGAACGCGGCCATCTGACGTACCTTGCGTGCCGCCTGCTGGAAGAGCAGAAACACTCGGCGCCCAATTTCCAAACAGTGGTTGGAGTACATGTGGAAAAGGGGGACCCCGGTGGGCATCTGGAGGAAACAGAGGGATCACCTTGTTTGAGGAGTAAAGCTTTTGGCCCACGAGTGAGCCGGGCTGCATTTAAAAAATCCGCTCTAGCACTACGGTGCAGTCAATAAAATCTAAGACTGGCTGCCATGTGGTTACGAGACACTTTCGAAGCCATTGAACATCAGCCTCCCACGAAGGCTGGTCTTACAAGAATGGGAATTGATCGTTTTCAAACCTTTCGTATTGAAGCGGTGGCAGGGGGTGCCGTGGCTCTCCCATCATGCTTTGCTGTGCGTGTGTAAATAGTTTGTCAACCGTTGTGGGGCGTAAAGGGGCGTGGGGTGTGTTCCCTCAACTTTGTCTCTTAAGTCCAACAACACCTCCGACGTGGGTCCCCGCCATATATTATATATCATCCTTGAAGTTCAAAGTCAGACGTGTCGTGTAAAGGTATTACTCTAAGAGAGCGGGGCATTATGGGAAGTGAGCGTATTCCAGCGCCGTACCTGTAGGCCATTTTTGGCGAGTCTCTTAAACGAACGGACGGGAAAGCTCCCTCACGATCGGCTCTCATTACACGCAAACGCTGCGACTCAGCAGAAACGGCTGCGCTGGAGAAAACTCAGGTCAGACGCATATCTCCGGGATTACCGGAAAATGGCGGCACTTCCTGAAAAGAGCGACGGCGTGCGAGTTCCTGAAAAGGGATCGTCGGGTTGGATTTATGGTCGGTTTGAATCCACCATAGTTCCGTGTTCCGTGGCCGATACTGCCCGGTTATCTACAAATGAAGATCAATAACAATGTTCCCGGGTGGAACATTGGGTACCTCATCTGTAGTGCGGAGAACGCGTCGCACAGTCATCCTGGCCTGGATCCTGGTTAAGTCTTCATCCTGGAACATCTCTCCTTGTTTCATCTAGAAGCAAAACAAACGTTAACTTCCTCTTCCCCCCCAGGAGGTTCTTTGAAGTCCGCATGGTCACACGCAGCAGCTGTACATGCAGAGGAGGAGATGTCATAGTGGGTCTGGCAGTTACCCAGAATTCCAGAGGGAGACTAATGGGTGCAGTTAGTTACTTGCTGGAGTGGCCTTTCGCTTAGCAAAAACAAACGTCTCGCATGAAATACGGTGTAAAGTCTGGGGGCGGGAGAACGGCGAGAACATCGAGGAGGTGCTGGGAAATGTTCGGGACCAGAGGTCGACTGAAAGTCGGCAAGAAGCCGTACGCAGATGTAACATTAAACCACCGTTTTTGCTCCGACGCACGGACAGAAGATCTGCGTGGGGCTACGAGTTGTCCTGCACAGTTTAACAAACATCTTCTTTACTGGTCCTGCACTGAGCTCATTTTTACCAGCTGTTGGTAAATATCCCCACGTTAAGTCCGTGAGTCGGGAAAAGCGGGGAAAGAACTGACTTTTCAATCGATCGATTCGGGTTCTGCACGTCATTGATCGGGAGCTGATGTATCCGGTCGTACGAGCGTGAAGAAAACATAAAACCTGCAGGCTGCACATTCCACATATTTAACATAAATGTTGTAACTTTAGGCGCCTGGATGCCTCGGCTTTGCTTTTGTTCCAGCATCGCAACACGTCAGGAACAGGTATGGAATTTTACCAGTAATATGAAATAAATATCAGCACAGCGACTGAACAGGCAGGTACCTGTATTCAAACCGAGGCTTTTATCCTGCCTTGTGCGGCCTGCGCGTCCGAGAACATCTGCGGTCTTAATGCTCATTTTAACGGCGATTCAGAAAAGGGTTTTAGTACAAACTCAGCCGCTTTGCTCCAGAACGACACGGATTGTATTAAAAAAGCGCAGTTTTACCACCTTTTCAGACTAAAGCAAATTTGATTCAATCATGAGGCTCAGAAGGCAAAAAAAAAAGAATCAATTCTTGCCTTATATTCATGGTTTGACTTCTCTCTTTCCTCCAAAATCTTCTTCCTGGTCTGCACGGAGACAGGGTCCTTCCCAAGGCGAACCTGCCTGGAGGAGAGCAGGATTTTGGGGAAACATCAGCTGTGCTTCTCACTGCTTTCGGGTACAAACGGGCCAAAAACGGCAGAAGTGATTCCGATTTTCCGTCCAGCTCCGAGAGGCAAAAGTCAAAGGGCACTTTGGTGTTCGCACGCAGAGCCGGGTTCTCTCGAGAAGACAGTGCCGTTTACAAAGGTGGAGAAACGGGAGGAAGTTGATGACCAGCAACCACACAGATGGATTCAATCTCAGCAACACAGATTTAATATGTGCAGAATAATCTTGTAATGTTCTGCCCACCATCTTAGATGATTAGCTCTCTCCTCCTGGACATCCCGACAGACTCGGCTTTCAAACAACGCTTCCTTTGCTTGCCTGGCCTCGAACCCCATTCCGACTTGCGGCGACGCTTCAAGACAGAACAGGTGTGTGTTAGTCAAGAGCATCGGGGGGGGGTTAGGATCAAATCGGGGTAAATCGTCCTGCTGGGAAATAAACTGGTGACCCGTCCCCAAATTTTTGCACTTTGATTAATTTAACATGAAAATTTTCCACTTTACTGGAATTTTCTACCATTTCGTGCAGCCTGACAGTTGCAGGGCTCCTTCGAAAACGTGGTCAGTCCTGCGATATTGCAGCTTTTTTTAAACTAATGAAGCACCCTGGAGAATCGAGATGGTTTCTGGCAGATTCCGAGAACTGAGTAGAAAACGTCAGAGCAAAAGCAATTTGCACCCTGGAACAGGACTGTTTGCGAGCGGCGCGTCATTAATCCAGGAGCTGGATGCGCTCCTGATATTTGGGTACTTACAGGTTCCACGTGTTGCTCCGACCCACGACAGGCAACGGCGGACTCGCAGGCTGCGGTTTACTGCAAACGGGTTTGTGTGACGTGGTAGCGGGAGCAATGACGTCACCACCAGAAAGGACTTTAGCTTCCGTGCTGTCATTGTCGTCGTAGAAACGATCGGAAAGTTCTTTGACCTCTTGCTGAAGTCGTGGAGGTCACCGGAAAGTTCTTTAGCTGCCATGTTGTTCTTATTGTCCACTGGAGCTCTTTGGCCGCCATGTTATTACCAGGTTCATCACCGAGTTTCATCGGGCGGCTATATGGCCAGTGTGATATATCAGTCAGGGCTCTGAACTTATGTAAAACACATAACAATGGACCCTGGTGCCATTATTTAAAGCAAATTGAAAGGATTAAAAACAGTAAAACTAGACTTTTCCAGAAAATTCAGCTTTTATGTGCATAAAACTATGGGCAAAAATTGCTGAAATTAGATACTTTGGCAAAAAATATGCCGCAATTTTAAACAATCATGCCCATCTCAAATATATCAGCAGGAATCACAGGTTGTGGTCTGCAAAACTAAATGCCGGGTACAGCAATCCTGGCCAAGCTGGATAACACGACAGCCAGAGGGGTTTCTTGCGCGAGCACGAGAAGAACAACGTCAACGAACGCGAGATGGACAATAAAACTTTCTGGCTGTTTCCATGACACCACCGCAAGCAAACAACGTGGCAGCGTTTCTGGTGAGGATGATGTGGCTCCTCCTACCACGCTGACTAAACCTCTCGCTGGTTTTACTTCCCCTTAAGTTACCGAACCTTGACTTCAGTGCAGTGTGTACAACACAGCACATCTCACACATTAGTCACCGCGTCGCACACGGGAGGTGAGAGGTTCGCAGCCCCACTTCAGTCTTATGACGTGTTGAATAAAGGGAATAAAGACGAGCGTCGCAGTGACCCGCCGTCGCCCAACAACAACCGACATTTAAATAAACAGGTTTATTTTTTAAATGAAATGCGCAATAAATGTGGTGATGCGGTGCAAACGTATTGAGACAAAGTGAAGCAGGTGAGACAGCTGATACCTCCCATGCAGCGCCGGGCTTCGGGTAAATTCCCCACAGAACATAACAGAGTTTATTACAATACATACAGTGTTATTTTATTACACTACACTGTATAGTATTTATATTATTTATTTACTTTGATTTTTCTTCTCATTTAGATTTTTTTGTCATGGATCAGCTTCAGACAAAAAAGTTTTTATAAAAAAATCATCAGTTCAGATACTGATATTTTGGCATTAATGTTCCAGAGCCATTATAGCGAAAATTGGGATACAGAGAGTTTGGATATGAGGAATCACTATGGTGGTGGTACAGGCCTTACAACTGTGTATAAGGTTCTCAGCCCTTCTGAGGACACACACACACACACACACACACACACACACACACACACACACACACACACACACACACACCTTCCCTCGCTCACTGAACGAAACACAGTCGCCAGGCAGGCGTCCAAGAGAAGTGGGATTACTGGTGCCTGAAGTGGGTGTCCATAAGTCATAAGAGACATAACACTGATGGCCCCATATTATGCAACAAAACAAGGAGGTATTCGAAGCAGATAAGGAGCGTAGTAAACGCAACGCTTAGCAACCTGGGAGTCCATTTCAGAAAATAATTCTCTTCACTCGCAAGATGCAATTAACATCACAAACTTTGGCCCAGTCTGTGTACACAAGGCTGTCTGGTTGACTTAACAAAGATTTATGAGAACGTGCAGGAGCAGAAGACCAGCTGCCAATGACTGTCAACAAGCGCGTGACCTCAGCTCACCTCGGCACCGTACGGCCATCGGGGGCGTCGCTGACGCGGAAAAGCGAACCTGGAGGCCATGCTTTGTAGAACGAAGCAGAAATGAATACGATCTGCGGTGAAACATCAAACTTTTGAAGATCTGGGCGAAAGCGTGCTGAGATATTCGCTCACTTTAGGCTCTTTCACTGAGTTCTCCGGACATGAACTTTATAGCAAAACGTGCCAAGTATTTGTACAACCTGCAGACAATATGCTAGTTTCTGAGGCAAATAAACCGATGATAACGTTACTGTCGACTTTCGTCGGGGTGGAGAAACCGTTTCGCGCAACACGGCGTTCAGTTACCGTCACTTTTGTCCGAATGCTGGATGAGCAGCTTGGCCACGGCCGCAGGGCTGGACACATCCACAGCAGGCTGTCTGGTCCCCCTCCCAGATTCCTGCTTCATGGGGGGGGGGGAACAGAAGGTCAGTGTGAAACCAACGTGGGGGGAAAATAGCTAACAGAGAATCGCACCCCATCTTTACCGATTTAGTCGGAATTATGGTGGGAAACGACACAAAGGTTCCCATTTTTTACGAAAAAATCGTTACTTTCTCAAGCGGGGGGCGGAGTCACGGCAAAGAACTACTTAAAAAATGTGGCTAGATTTTGTAAACATTTTTTATGCCAAAGTCTACAATCAATCAATCTCATCCCCTCATTATTGCTTATTCGTTCATCTGGTACCTCCATCTACAGGGACCTGCAAGGTTTCCTTCAAGGAACCTTCAAGTAACCAACTTTTCAGCGACATAAACTTTTGAGAAAAAAGTCAACATAATGGTTCAAGCAGTGACTGTGAACAGGAGGCCTCTCGAGAGTGGAGAAGGTGGACGAGAAGCAAAAAGAAGGTCAGCAAGACGTAGATGATCCTATGGCTTCTACATCCACCAGTTCTGAGCCCGTCTCTGGTGTACAGCTGTCTTGTTTTTACATTTCTATTTCTTTTGTTTGTGCTTCACTTTTGTGTTAGTCTGTGCTCATCCTGGTGTAGATGTTTATTGTGGTTTCTTATTTACACCGTGTTGTAAATACCCCTGAACATGCAGGCACCTGCACAAGGCATCCTGGCTCACCAGAAGGAGAAGCTCTCCACAGTCTGCTCAGCGGGGTTGTCACACTCCACAGGGCTGCTGTTTCTGCCCAAAAAGCCCCACTGATGCCTCCCTCCCCGCAGAGATGTTACCACGTCAACATTTACATCACGCTTATACATTTATCTCAGCTATATTGCTGTTTGTAGCACATTTAAGGAGCTTTACTGCAAGCATCTCAGTATACAGGATTCACACTTTGGTTTTATCATGTTCCTTCAGCTGGTTTGCTGTTCGGACAAGAAGTTGTCATCGGGGATCGGCGAGTCGCGACGCTCACCTTTGACCCGTCCAGGGTTGCTTTTAGCTTTTGCTTTTTCCTCACCCTGGAGAGATGCACCAAGGAAAGAGACCGGGGGTCCAAGAGCTCCTTTTGCAGCACCGGCTCCTCCTGTCCATCCTTCTCCTGCTGACTGAAAGACCCACGGCAAAGCAGAGGTGAAACCAACTCCTAAATTCTGGCATCATTTCTTGAAAACGCAAACCATTTATATTTGAGAAGCATCAGAGAAGCAGATGTTAGGTTAACTTGGGGTGTTAGGGTCAGTTGGTTTAACCAAATGCATTTTTCGTAATGATGCGCAACTGATTGTTAATAATGACAAATAAATCTCTGCAGCGCAACCGAAACAGACGCCCCGTGTGACCGAAAAGCTCTGGTTTTCAGCTGTCTGTGAACTTTGAGATGCCGACGAGTAAAATTCCCCCTGAGAATCATTAACTGCAGGTAAACGGAGGAGTGAAACGGACCTGCTGGGTGTGACGGATTACAGCCACTTTCTCATGGGAACTGAGTACAAAGCAGAAGGACCCCGGAGTGGCGAAGAGCGAGCGACTCAGACACATAAAGACTCTGATTCTGTAAGTCGAGGGCTTTTGTCTTCGATCACTTGCATAACTAACCGAAAACACGCCCTCACCTCACGGAGCGTTTGTTTCTCTTGTTGTTTCTCAGGACCCTGTTGGCTTAATAAAGTGAATATTTGACACGTTCACGTGAAAATTTGGAGAATTTCTTTGGGCTCAGGGCTCCGCTGTCCTTCCTGCATTTACAGCGGCATCTTGAGCCGAGATTTACAGTATTAATGTTTCTTTGCATAAATCCCCGACACAACAAATGTGCAACTGCACGTCAGCTGCATCTTAATGTTCTCTATTAACCATTTATCGCGTCCCTTCCGGGAAAAAGACGGCATCTCCCGGGAGGAGAACTTATTATCCGCAACCACAACACTGCACAGATGCCGTAAAAAAGGAACGTGTCCTTTCCAAAATGGAAACGCACTTGCGCCGTAATTCCCACAGTCCAAAAGGTGCCGATTTGACTTTATTTCACCTGTACGGGCACGTAGAAAGGCGCCGCCTGAGTGTGGAAGGACAAAAATCGGAGAGAATGAGTAAACGGAAGGTCTGCTTTTGTCGAGATCCGCCACCGTTGGAGAATCACGGGCAAATCCAGTCTGTTTTTGGCCTGAGTGCGTAACGTAATCCAGGCCCGTCGCCTGGCAATAGACTGAACTTTCCGTCCGACGTAAATCACTAGATTCTTTTTTATCTAGCGCAAACACGAGCTCTGGTACGAAAAGCCGACAGGTTTGAAGAATTCATCATCATCACCACCATCATCATCATCGGTTATATGACGCCGCAGCTGAAGTCACAACGGCGACACGTATAGGCTGTGCCCTGCGGCCGAGCCGAGGAGAAGGCACTTTATGAGGTACTATGTCACCTTAAACAAACTCTTTGTGATTGTAATTGTTTTACGGGTTATTTTACACGTCTCTGTCGAGTATCTTTCACGTCGCGGTGAAGTCATCTACGATAAATTTTACAATGCTGGCTAAACACACAATGTCTCTTCTGAAGCGGAGGATGAAGAGAAATCGGACGTTCGGGTTCGTACTTCTACACACCTTCGTGGTCCAACTCGGTTAACATCTGTGGAAGCTGAGTTGCCGTCGGTTACGGTGATGATGTTTAAATAATGTGGAATTCGTGGGGGGTGGGGGGGGCATCCGCTAACTGGCTCTGCAGATGTTCTCTTGCACCTCTGTGGATTTTTGCGTTCGGTGGGTCTGCAACAGTTGTTTTCCCACTGAAAACACTCTGGCACGATGTGGGCCGGGGGCTCGAGATCTTCCTAACGGTACGTCATGGAAAAACCGTGGGGCTGGACCGACTGACCGCACTACGCAGGGTCTACCTGAGTCTCGGTTGGAAAACAGACGTTTTGTTTAGTCCTAGTTGTACGTCACTTTGGAGGAACATGTCTGCACAAATCTAAGGACAGGTCTGCAGGGTGGGGAGCGACAGCGAGGCTTGGCAGAGGAGAACAAAGCGACAGTAGACTATCTCTCCCGCTGAGCTGCTCGCTCTGGTGAGCCGGGAAGCCTCGTGCACGTACCTGGCCGCCCCCCAGGCCTCTGGCAGGAGAATTTACCACAACATTAATAAGTCCAGTGAGGAGACACCCAGTTTTTTCATCCTCCTTCATATTGCGTAAAAATCACTCATATGCAGGGCTGCACATTTAGCCAAATGACTAAAGTTGCTGTTTAACTCATGTAGGATTATTATTCATTTAACCAAAGCATGACCATCAGAAAGGATCATTTTTAACACAACATCCACGCTTGTATGGACAAATGAAGTATTATTTTTAATGCCACACAAAAACACGTTATGTCGGCCTTCATCCAAAGGTAACGCGGCTTATATATATATAAATATTATCTCTATATCTGTAAAGTGTTAAACAAACAGTCTGTTTATTTGTTTGTTTCCTTCCTTGTCTGTTCTTTACGCACAGTTTTGTTTTTGAAGCCAGAGGCTGGAAATTTGGCACGCAGGTACTTCTCACCCTAAGTGAGGTTTCTGCCTGGTTAAGCACATGCGCACACACACACGCACACTCACGCTCACACGCACACACATGCACGGGGCTAAACACATTAGTGATGTGTGCCTCCAGGCAGCTACCAGCTAATTTGGCCGGATAAAGACAAACGGGTCACTTTAAACACACACACACACAAACACAAACACACACACACACACACTGGGAAGGGGTAACAGAGGGTTGTGCAGGAAGATCAACCAGACCTGGCAACAGGGGGTTGTCCGTAACACACACGGCAGTGGACACTTTACTACATAAAGGGTTATGAAGTTTAGCGATACGTCATGTATGTCTTGTGGTTATTTTTCTCCTCTCCACCGTTCCACTGGGCTACAATCAGCACGACGCTCTCTGCTGTGTCCACCTGCTTGACGGCACTAACAGTACTTATGTAGTCAATGCACCACTTGAAGGGTAAGACAGTTCGGTTATTATTTACCTTTTATACTGAGTGCATCCTGATAAGAAAACACACATATCTGTAGGAACAAATCTTGCCATCAGGCTAAATCAACATACCTGATGGCCAGGTAAGGGGACGAGCTCCCAGTG
The DNA here is from genome assembly GCA_900497675.1 of Arapaima gigas. Taxonomy (NCBI): domain Eukaryota; kingdom Metazoa; phylum Chordata; class Actinopteri; order Osteoglossiformes; family Osteoglossidae; genus Arapaima; species Arapaima gigas. The sequence goes on along the minus strand of UFQX01000412.1, from coordinate 416,744 downwards.
ATGGTGCAAGTGTAGGGTTTAGAGTTGAACTCGGAGGTGACCACCTGCAAGGTCATCTGTGCTGTGCCGTATTCAAGCGGTGTAAAAGTCACAAGAATCTCCACTCTTCCGTTGGCTGCAATGACTCCTAAGAGGAAAGAGGAAACAGTCACCTGCCCCCCCATGAGCTGCACCAGTATAGAACAGCAGGAGGGGCAATGAATCCTTCATAGAAGCACGTTGAGAAATCACAAGTGGTGCTGACGCCATCAGCACGTGATACAGAGACTTGATCTTATTGCCTGGGACTTCAGCAGGAGTGAAACGTGGCTGGAGTTGTGTCATCCTGGCGTGTGGGTGAGGGTGTGTAACCAAGTCAGGGTGTTTTCTTATGGCCACTGGATCGGGGTCTTTGTCCATCTGCTGTTGTCCCTCGCTGGTCTGCATTATGTGGACTTGTTGTGATGGAGCAGATATTTTCTTTCACCTTACATAATTCGTGCCAAATATGTACGAGATATTTCACCACCAGACGAAGAGAACCTAGTATGATGTACAGGAATACGTGGTGCAGTCAATATGTTCTAGGACTGCGTGACACTACTGCGCTACTCATGCAGATGCAAATGAGCGTTATTTGTTAGACCAACATTTGCTGAGTCCACATTTTCTTCATTGTCAGCGCATTTTATTTTTTTCTTGGAATAGTACAGATTCAGAAGACATCCTCACATTAGGGGTCCATATGTACTTCAGTCATGTGACTTGGCTCGGTTTTTCATCCTCAAACACAAAGCCCTGTGGCGGGTTTTAGTCCAAGCGCTGCCTTGTGCCACTGAAGGGCTGGTGCAGAACAGTCTAGCGTCACATCTCGCTCCTGCACGCGGCGTGAAGCCGCTCGCCTTCCGGGTTTGTCTGAGTCGTCGCAAGAAACCGCCAAAATGAAGAGGTAAGAAGAGCTGCAGCTGTAGGTTTGCTGACCTTCGGTGAACACTTCCTCAAGCAACGTTTCGAACGTAAACCCCTCACACAGCTGCCAGCTTTTGCAGCCCCTCATTTAGCCATCCGACAATCACTTGGGTTCCACTTAGAGCTCAATTTTCCATTTGTAGTCTTGCAGGCTTTCAGGCACGACCGTAAGTTCATTAGCGTGATGATCGTGTCGTAAATCCAACGCAATATTTGTCCCTCGGTCTCGTTGAGCTCCTCTTCCTGTGGAACTTTTTGCAAACCGGCGTCAGTTCTATTTTGAAGTAATAAAGTAATAACGTCGGAGAGGCCATTATCCATAACAGCGTGACGCTGCAATGGTCAGATCCTGGAGAAACCAGCTCTCTGTGGACAGTCGCTATTGGCCAGGACTGAGGGCAACTGTGTGCTCAAATAAATCAAACTATTTATAATGTCCAAATTGCCAACCAGCAAGATGTTTTATACAGAACAGAGACTCGATTTTTTTCGTTAAAAAAAACCGCAAAAACGGACGATATTTAAATTAACAGCGACATGGATACTGACGTATTTTACATTTTTGCCGTAAGATGCCCCGTAACTGAGCGAAGCACCACTTTGGAGGACCACCTAATGTACCTGCTTCGCTATCCGTGTGGGCCAACAATCAACGGTCAAAAGAAGCAGGTGCCAGCAGAGGTGCTACATCCGGGGAAATGCTGTCTACAGGTGTTTTACGCTGTGGCCATCAAGCAATGAGACTGTGAAAATTCCTGCGTTTTAAGTGGAACAGTAATGCAGCGTAAAGTAGCTGCCAACTCAAGTGTGGAATGAAAATCTGCACCACGAAGCATGACAAATGGGTGTTTATGTACAGGTGAGGTACCTGAGAGGGGCTGGACAGTGAAGGCCCTGTGTGGCTGGATGCAGGACACCTTGAACTCAAAGTCAACGGAGCAGCTGCAGTTCAAGGCGACTGTTCGGCTAACGCTGGAGGAAGACGAGAGCAAAGCAGAGTTAGATGCCGACCACCGCAGACGAGAGGAGCGCGTCTCCGTTTCCCTCCCGTTTCCCCGGCCCGGAACTTTTATTTTCCTTTCCTCACGTGCAGGATGACGCATCTGCAAAGTGTTTCATCATTTTTTCGTTTCAGCACCTGCCCCGTTTCACGGCCTCGCGGAGAAGAGCACGGCATGAAAAGAAACCGGTGGAATAAACTGAATTCCGTGCGAGATGATCACAAACTGAGCACAAATCCGGGGAATGAACGACCAAAACAATATTTCAAACTGACGTAATTTGGTCTGTTAAATACTGTGACGTCGTGCGGAAAATCGCTTTCGAAACGCTCACATCAGATCTGTGCTTCACAGCACCTTTGTAAATATGCAATAAGAAGCCTCTTTTTCAGCTTCACCTGATCGTGACAGTTTGCTGTCAATCCAGCAGCAGAGTGAGCGACTACAAGGCGGAAACTGACCTTCTAAATATAGAGAAACAAACTGGTTTACAATTACAGCAGCGCTCGCAGGGTCTGCGTCTCCGTGGTCGGAGCCCTGAGTTTATTTAGCTCCTCCACATCTCCACACCAAACTTTTTCATCGCAAACTCAGATTCCCCAGTAAAAGTGAACCCTGAACTGCAGGTTTTTTTTCTGAGAAACAGGTTCACTCGACACACTGGTGTTGCTTGGATGTAGAAAGGATTTCGACGTTCTGGAGCATCGCCACGACAGGACGCCTCGTCCCCCTTTCGGGGCTGTACTACTCTACTGAACTTCTCTCACACGGGACCACATCTCCTCACCTGTGTCCCAGGGCAGTGGGAGGCAGGCTGATGTGCCCTGGGATGTGTAGGTCACTGAGGGCAGGGTAAGCGTGGACTGGAACCAGCAGGTTCTCTTCACCCTGGTGACACAAGCAAACTGGTGCATCCGTACATCCGTCCAGTTCAATTTGTTTCAACTCAAGTTATTTTTCTAGAAGCTTCTTCTCACACTGTGACTAAGGGCTGAACAGCAGGTCAGGACAACAGAGCAGATAACAGGTATATAGTGAGGCTGTAGATGGAGGTTCCATGTCAGTGAGAGCAACTATGCAGGGTATAAGTGTAACACGGTAAACCTGGCAGCGACCGAGGAGAGGAAAACAAAAAAAAACTCCCAACCAGGAGGTGAGGGAGAGAAATAAACCTCTGGGGGTCCTGGGCTTCTACATGTAGAACAGTAGTGGCAGAAGTAGCAGCTGAGACAGGTTATACTGCTAAGAACAGCACTGTGCAGGACAGTAAAAGCTTCTCCACCACAAGAACCTACAACTCTCTTTTAGATTCTTCTGTATCTGAATTTAATTTGGCCCTGAAAATGTGTTGGATGCCGAATTTTTTAGATCCCAACTGTCTATTTCCCATTATGGGGGAAATAAATAAATAATGTTCTCCAGCCCGTCGGAAACACCTGTACGACTATGAAGCCCTGAGTCGAGCAGGATAAACACGGTAAACAGCAGGTACCTCAGTAGAAAACACTGAATGTGGTCATGAATGTGGTGCTTGTACCGCCGTGCGGTGTTTACGGTACAGCACAGCACATGTCACGTTAGTCACCGCGTCACACACGGGAGGCGAGAGGTTCGCAGCCCCACTTCAGTCTTACGACGTGTCGAATAAAAGGAATAAAGACAAGTGTCACCGTCACCCGCCGTCACCCAACAACAACCGACATTTGAATAAATAGGGTTATTTTTTAAATGAAGTGCGCAGTAAATGTGGTGACGCGGTGCAAACGTGTTGAGACAAAGTGAAACAGACCAAACAGCTGGTAACACCGCGCAGCGTCTGGCTTCCGGTAAATTCCTGACACAGAGTTTATTACAGTACATACAGTGTTATTGTATTACACGACACTGCAGGGAACTGTATAGTATTTATTTGTAGATTTTTTACAATTTATCTCGATTTTTTCAAATTTTTAACTGCGGACAACTTTCAGACAAAAATTTGAAAAATCCGTCACAGCAAAAGTTTCCGTTTGGATGCAGACATTGAGGTGTTAATTTGCAAGATCCGCTACAGTGAAAACTGGGATGTAGAGAGTTTGGATGTGCAGGGACTGCAGTCGTGTATTTTTAGTAAAAAACCACACTGTAGGAAGAGGAATAAAGACCGAACTCCAACCTTGCAGTGGATCCAAATGCAGTCATAGAAATATCGCCACTCATCGGGGTGGAAGAGCACGGCAACGGTGTAGGAAAGTCCCGGAATGAGTCGAAACTAAAATTTGAAAAAAAGAAGCTTTTTTACACCTTTTTAAAATATAATGAAATCAACACATCACTTCAGGTTAGTAACAGTCAGACGGTCACCTGTCACACGAAAGACGGAACATTTGAGGATGTAGGGAGACTAGAAACGGTTACCATGACGATGAAACATCCAAAGGGACAATTTACCTTTTTTGTATATTTGGTTTTAAAGTACTTGGTCTGTGTGGGCAGAACATGGACGTTTATCACCTCAGAAGAAATGTTGACGAGTTTCTACAGGGGGGAAGAAATGGTTCCGGTTACTGCTGTTCGGTTTCCACGAAAAAGTACAGTCCACTGAGCCGAGATTAAATTTGCTCTCACCAGAACTTGCTGGTAAACTTTGCCCAGCTGAAAGCCACGGAAATTCAGCACAGATGGGTCCAGCTGGATGATGCTGTTGCCGTGATGTTTCACATAGATCTCTAGAACAAGCAGCGAGATGCGGCGTGTGAGAAGGTCACCGTCGGACAAAGGGCTTGTGAAATAAGAGGACACGGTAAACATGGTGAAACACTTCACGCAATGGTCCAAGACCTAAACCAGAAGCATGTGAGCAGAACCAAGAGATGCTGGACATAAAAACAGACGTCCTGGTCTGGTTGCTCAGCTTGTTCACCGACACACGTGAAACAGCAACAAGCCAGGCAGACGCCCTGAAGCTCAGGACAACTCATGAAGACGGGTGGAGTTCCTACTGCTTTCAAGAAGGTGGTCTGGTACTCCGGCACCTCTCCGGGTTTCCTCCTCGAGTTGGCCGAGAGGGAGAGGGATCTTCTTCCCGAAGGTGCTGGAGAAAGACTCGGGAGTAGAATGAGCCACTTCCATCGTAGCCACACGCTGCCGCTGCCACTGCCTACATCGCCAACTTAGTCTTCAGCCTAAAATTCAAATAAAGAACACAAATTACTGCAGTAGCTCAAAGACAAACTGCCTGATTTTGTACATGTTGTCACATTATTATTATTACGACCATTATTATTAGTAATATCAGGACAAAAATCCATTTAAAATATTCATCTTAGGCTTGACTGAGGTTCATTTTTTCTCCACACCATTTGATCAGAAGGCCACAGTTGGGCTCCTCCTTTCATCCCTGCTTTCCTCAACATCAGATGTTCTAACGTGAATAGATGGGTCTCTGGGTGTGAACTTGAGCGGCCCCCTCCTGAGGTGGACACGTCCGAGGTGAAACCTTCTGCAGATTCAGTGTCGTGACATTTTCACACCAAACAAAAACAGAATGTCTAGAATCCTCACCACTGTGAGAAATGTTTCTCTGCCATCTGCTGCATTTCCTGGACCACCATTCCCCCTATCTATCTTGACCCCTCTAGTTACATAAGACTGCGCCAGATGATTGACCTTCAGTGCCAGGAGTCTCACCGGTTCCTATGATGTCATTTTCATTCTTCACATTTTCAGTATTTTTCAGCCATATTGTGCTCCCTGGTCTACATGTTGGTTTTGCCAGATGCTTCAAGCTGGAGACTTCAGCAACACTTCCAGACGAGCTCAGCCAAGCCCACAGCTTCAAAGACCTTCACACCTCTTTCATCTCATGAGATGTACGTGAGGTGAAACACTTGCAAACTCTTTTGTCCCAAAACTTGTCGCCTAAAACGTGTGGCTGAAAAAAGTTCTAAAATTTCAGATAAAATGGGGAAATTCTCAGCTTTTCCCTCATTTTCATCTCTGTAACTGTGAAGGTCTCATCTATACCGGCAGTTTTGGGGGGAACGTCTAGGTCGGGGGGGGGGGGGGGTNGGGGGGGGGGGGGGGGGGGGGGGGGGGGGGGGGGGGGGGGGGGGGGGGGGGGGGGGGGGGGGGGGGGGGGTCGATTCCTCACGTTTCTGGTTGACAGCAGAAAACGATCCAGAGACGGAAGAAACAGCGGAGGCAGAAGAACGAGGTTCAGCAAGGAGCCACCTGAGGACCACGCTGGAGTAACCGGTACAGGGCGGTGAAAACCGGGCTGAAGGTGAAGTTAGACCGAGGAACGCGGTGACGGGCGGAGAGACGCACCTGTGGGCGCAGGTCGCCGCCGCGCCGCAGCTCAGCTGAAATCCGGCTGCTCCGGAGCCGGTTGCCGCACAACAAAGGGGTCGCCATGGCGACGGTCCCCCCGGTTACCGCGTGTCCGCAGCACGGCGGGCTAAATTCCCCGGTCGCCTTTCGCGCGCTTTTCACCCCGCCGTCCGCGCGACTCGCGGAGTCTGTGACGTCATTCACGCTCGCTCACCTGTCCGTTTGTCCCCGAATAAAGACGGCAGGTCGGAACAAACGTCCGCCGAGTTCTACTTTACGACACTGCACTGTGCTTTACGGCGCTGGACTGACGTCGACGCTGCGCGGCGTGAGAAAAGCGCCTTTCGACTTACGAACAGGTTGCGTCGTAAGTTGAGCAGCCGGCGCGGTTGGCTGGTTAGTGATGGTTAACGCGGTACCAGCAGCGCGGCTCGGACTCATTTCACCCCCGCAGGCTGCACGTGCGCGAGTGCCGAGTGGGCGTGGCTCTCTCTCCGCAGGGGGCCCCCCCCCCCGGGCGATTTGAGGCTTGATGTGGACGGGCGACATGTGGACGGACAGTCAGTGAAGCTCAAATTCGGACAAACAAAACTTGGAGGTTTTAACTTTTATTTATCAAAAAAAAAAATGGGGGAAAAAGTGAGATTAAAATCTGTCGGCGGTGTTATGCGGGATCTTGTTTTTCTGACCCTTTTATTGGATTTTTATTGGCAGGTGAGTAAATATTATCCAACTTTGCACTGTATTATTATTATTATTATTATTATAATTATTATTATTATTCTGCCCGCGAATCTCGGTATATTTTCTGCGTTTCTCATCGCCGCGGTATTATTATATATATATATATATATATATATATATATAAAATATATTGCAGGATTTCCGCGATATTTTTATAAAGGTTTGAGTCACTGGTTCAGACTTACAGCTGAGAACCAGTCGAATGTGAAGAACCAACAGTCCGGCGACAAGTGTCCTCGTTTCGGTTTTGTCTTTCGCTCCTCGTCTTGCACGTTTGTAGAAAAAAAAAAGGTTTGCAAAGGGAACTGAAGGGGTTTGTTTCGAAAGGTGGGCGCGATTCCTCCTGAATGCGACCCCCAGCAAATCCTGTGGGAAGAGGAGCAGGTTTGTCTCGCGGAGCTGCAGAAGAAGAACGTTTCCCGGACCGCGGCTCCTCAGCCAGGTGTGTATGAGGGAAAGGTGAGGAAAGCGGTGTCTCACAACCAGAACCTTCAGAACTTCACACAAGTGCTACATAAATATTTAATATGTTGAACAACTGATGCATTTTTAGAGACACGTGTCAAAAATGAAACTGGTGAATTTGTCCGTTTTGTTTATTTACGGCGTTTTCCTTAAAACTTAAAAGAAAGTTGTTTGGATTTTAGCTCAAATTTGAAATATGTAAACGCGCAATGTTGGGAAAGTCCATTTTACTTGTTCGAATTGTGTCTTTCATGAGGACTTCGCTGGTAGTGATACCTACGTCCAAAAACACGGTACTTTACCCTCACTGGACACAGCAGCCAGGATCAAGCCAGATCATCCAGGTGCAAGTTAGCGAGAAGGAGCAGAAACCAGTACAAGACTGTTTCCGATGTCGATAAGAAAGACCCGCGATGGGCTGGTGTCCTGTCCAGGGTGGTGCTTCACAGCCTGGTGAGCAGTAATTCCAGCACAGGATCTGGACCACAGCCACCCTGAGCAGCAAAAAAGCAGTTAGAGATAAAAGGTGGATGGATGGATGGAGGGATGGATGGAGGGAGGGATGGAATTAGGAAAACCAAGTAAAGCTAAACATAGAGTGACGTCAGGTAGAGCAGAGGCTCCAAGGTGAAATGTGAAGAAGAGGGTCACCAAGAGGCAACAGGAGACTATGAGCAGATGTTATTGCACAGTTCTGGAGCTAAGAGATAGAAGGTGTGGTCCTTTCTTGAGTTTCTGGATATAGGAAGCCAGTTAAAAAAGGGCTAGAGCAGGTTGTCGAGGAGCAGGCAGTGTGTGTGTGTGTGGGGGGGGGGTGTTGTACATGAGCAGCAACATTTTGAACAAGCTGGAAGGACTGGGTGGGAGTGGAAGGTCAACCTAGGGAGACAAGGATCTGAGCTGATGAGGAAGGGCTGGTTTACGGTCAAAATTATGAAGGACAAAGCGGCAAATCTGGCCGACGAAGATGAGCATCTCACCAAGACTTTTAGCCGCAGGTGAGCATGAGAGGGAGAGTTTGTTTCAGTGGAAGATCTAGAGAGAGACCAGCAGAGGGTAGTTAAAAGGTATCTGACACAGAGGAAAATGTTCCTCTGAAAAACATCCGTTAAAAACGTCAAACCTAGAAGTATATCTCAGTTTCCTTTCTCTTCCATTGACTTGTCCTAGTTTTTTTCACATTTGGACAGACTGTTAAATTCCATGTACCAAAGTAAGGTGAAGACAGCTCTTTTGAAACCACCTCCATGGCGCCTTTGAGCTTCAGTCAGAGAGCTGGAGATGTTTCTGCACATTTAACGGCTTCTGCACATGGCTTAACTTCTCATGGCATCTAGTGGTGGATGGGTGTCACTGTGGGGCCAGTCCAGTGGTGGCAGCACTGGACCTCATGCTCACTGGAGAAGATTCCAAAGCCAAAAAAAATTAAACGTGTTATGTAATCTTGGGAAGGATTAAGAGAACTTTACAAACCCAAAGTTTCAACTTTCAAGATGCCTTCCTTTTATGGACAAATAACGAAAATACTTTGCGCCAACTACGTTTGACAGGTGTGATCATCTCATGCTGTCAAAACCAGGAAGGCTGAGATGTTGAGGAAACGTCACGAGCTCCCGGGATTCATTTTAAAAATATGTCAACGTGGGATTTTAACTGATGGCTTCATATTATGTTCATTTATTAAATTCTGCAGGCAAAATTGAACACATTGCTCTTCGCTGCGGTCAGGAATCATCATCTGCCGTGTTTAAGCCAGTAGAAGCACACATGCATCACAGAGCCATGTTGTACAGCATGAGAGCTGGCCTCCCCGATTTGCTTCATTCCCCTCAAGTTCCTTCTCACTCCATGAGACTTTCTCTTGGTTCTGCTGGCAGGATGTCCAGGCATGTGGGACACACTCCACTGCTGGCCACACGCTCAGGTGGGGGACACCGTGTCACAGCCCTGTCCCAAGTTCCTTCACACACAAGGTGAGAACGATTCCGCCGCCTCTTTTCCGGCTGCTTGCGGGACAAAACAATCCCGCGACTTATCTTTGCTCTTCAGAGGATATTTAACTAGGATCTTAATCTTTTTCACTATTTATGTACACGGGAAGCACTAATTTAGCAGTAAAGAAACGGTTCCCTCACTTATCTGTCCATTCTGGGCAACAGGAAAGCAGGATGAGTTCATATGAAAGTGCAGGAGGGAGATGAGAGGCAGCAGAGCTCCATAACCAGAGTGTAGCAGAGCCTCGGTGAGATGGAAGTATAAAGCAATGACATTTATCCTCATACAACCTCCGTCCTGAAGATAGTCTCAGAGATGGACTCGCTCAGAAGGCCACCGATGAAGCAAATGACAAAGCCCCGCGTCTGCAGAAGACATCGCTCTTTATCTGTAAAGCTCAGTCTTTGTTCTTCATGCTACGGATTAACATTTGACACTCAGGCTCCTCTCGTCCAGTTCAGATATATTTTGGTTTTCCTTACTGAAATAAAAATTCAGATGAAAATTCTGAGCTCCGTGAAGCACGTAGATGTCGTGCTGTCGCATAGATGTTCTGCTCATTTGGCTGGAAGTTAAGGTACCTTGGAAGAACATCGAGGCGGATGCCAGTGAGAAGAAGATGAAGGCTGAGGAACTGGTTGAGCTCTCGTGTGCTGGACATGAGGGCTGCAACAATGTGCACAAGATGTTGGACAAGAGACTCGCTGGGAAGCAAGTAAGGGTTTTATTCTCGCTGTGGAACTTTGGACCAACTTTTTTAACCCTTTCAAAGACACTGGAGGGTTCATGAGAATCTGCTTCATGGATTTTGTCAACTTGAGGTTCTTCTACAGCCCTGTGCCAAGGAAGCTTTTGTGGAAGATGTTAGAATAAGGGGTGCAAGTGCTGCTTCGGGATGTTTCTCTTTCCCTTTGTCTGCAAAATTTGGTTTTTTTCACATTCTCACCAAACATTTGAAACTGCGGTGTTGGTGCAGAACTTTTCAGAAGCTGCACCTTTTCTCTTACGGCGGAAGAACCTTTTTTGCGTCGTATTTTCATTCAGGTGTTGATCTGTGAAATGAATCAACTTTCTCAAATTTTCATGTTCAAAGTGGAAGGTCCCAAAGCCGAAGTGTTTAAACTAATCCCGGGCAATAAAAATGGGGATTATTTGGTTGCGGCCTTGTCGCGTGATGTTGTGTTTGTTTTCTTGTGACCCGTTGGAAGGTAGAAGACAATGACTTTGCAAATCCTCACACCCCCCCCCCCCCCCCCCCCCCCCCCC
>UFQX01000412.1:245588-405973 GCA_900497675.1 Arapaima gigas | reverse complement strand
AAACCCCCCACCCCCCCCCCCCCCAGCATCTCGCCGACACAAAGTGTGAGAAAATGGGACCAGGGGCGTTTTCCTATTCCACACGGAACCTTACAGGGGTTTATGTTCCTCGCAACTGTGTTTATCGTTGTGTAATTTGTATTTTTTACATAAGCTCCGCCATTCGATGGAACATAAGATTTTAGTGATGAACCAGGTATGTGTGACATGTGACTTCATTGCTCTCGGGCAGACAAGTAAAGGCCCACCGGTCTTCTCCTTCCAGGGGAACCAGGGCAGGTGTTCAGGAACTGCACCTCCCAGGGCTGGACGGACTCTTTCCCACCACACATCATCGCGTGTGACTACGCCTTCGACATGTCCCACTTCCCTGGGAAGGTACTGCAGGAGGCCCTGTGTGGCGCTAAAGCTCAGCGCTTCAATAGGGAACGACGGTAGAACAGGGAGGTTTTAAAACGGGTTTTGAGGTGCAGCAGTTATCGTTCAAAATCGCCATGTCTGACGTGAAGTACAGTCACGCCCAGATTTATCTTCCTAACTTGTCCCTGACTTAAAGTGGGAAAACACAAACAGGGAGCTCAGTTCTTGTTTTTTTTTCCGCCCAGAAAAAACCCCGACTGCTCACACGTCGCAAAAACGCTGTGACTAAAAAAAACCTCCGTTTCCCTCTCAGCAGCGAGTGAGAAGTGTGCAGGACTCGGCCTCAGCGGGTTCTTCACACTTTCTCCACTCGCCGCTCGGACGTTATGACGGGTTTGTGGTCTAATGTGAACGTCGGCGCGGAGGGGTTACACTTCAGTACAGACCCGCCGTTTTGGGGACCCAGGTGGGGGCCGAGACCAGCAAGACACACGGTCAACTGTGGCGATGAAAAAAGAAAAACAAACCACAGCTGGACGATTCTTAGGTATACAAGAAAACATATCAAGCATTTGGAATTTAAACGGGAGTTTTATTTGTACTTGTTTAGGCTACAAAGCGTTACGCACGGAGTGCTGAGCTTAAACCCCATTTTTGGTATAGAAAAGGAGAAGTTCTATCACGGGGATATAAACAGGAAGGACATAAACCGGGGTGTGACTGTCCAGTGTGCTGAAGTGTGAGGAGAACACAAGTGCAAATAAAAACAAGGAAAATATTTGTGTTTATTGACTGCGAGGAAGGTCAAGATGGGACCAGTTTTTTTAAAGGCCTGTACAGTATCTAAACAAACGTAACAAACATTCGGCAAGATGACGGGGCAGGATGAGGACAGAAGTTCCAGAGCAGCATCAAAGTACGGTTTTCTTACCTTTATTCACGCTCATCTCCCGCCTTTTTCCTTTCAGACTCCTGAAACCCACCATTACTTTCTCTACGTGAAGACAATGTACACGGTGGGATATGCCGTCTCGCTGCTCTCCCTCACCGTCGCTATAGCCATACTGTGTTTGTTTAGGTGAGCCGTGTTTTTTACTTATTTATACAGCTGGATGTTTTGCTGAATGATTCATTTCAAAGGCGACCATGTGGTGCCACGTGTAGCATCACAGCTCCTCCGCTCTGCGTTCAGACGTGGGTTCCACTCTAACTCTGTGTGGAGCTTTGGGTTTCCTCCTAGTCCAGAGATGTTTCTGGTAGAGCAGTGAGACTAACTTGTTCTGAATGAATGAGTGTGGAAGAGCTGGGTGATGGACTGGAGTCCTGCCCAGGGTTCCAGACCTCTGCAGCCCTACGCTGGACAAGTGGTTAGTGAAAATGAGGGAAAACGTCCAGTTTAGGAAGCTCTGCCAATGAACCAGGAACCTGAAGGTTGCAGGTCAGAGTCTGTAAGGACTGTGCTGTCTGAGATACAGATTTCCAAATTCAAACAAATAAATGTCTTACCAGAGCAACAGTAGAAAGGCAGAAGAACCTGCAAATCTGTTCAGATGCTGTAGTTGAAGGAAAAGGCTATAGACACATCTGCAAGCAGCTCCTAGATTTCCTCCTAGATCCTGGAGAATAGGGGAGTACCGAGAACTGAACACGTTACAGTTACATCTTCACGCAGCAAACTGAACTTTTCAAACAGATCTGATGCCAGCAACCCTCAACTGACAGCAGATCCAGATGCTCCAACCTAGCAGAATGATGTAGATGGCTAACCTGCATCTCTCAAGTTACCAAATGTGGGCATCGCAGGTGTGCAACCTGGAGGCCAAAGCTGATCCTCAGCCCAGTGCTGCTACCCCCCATATTCCTCTCCAAACACTTCTCCAAGATCTAACCTTTTCTCCCTCCTTTGCAGGAGGCTGCACTGCACCCGCAACTACATCCACATCCAGCTGTTCCTGTCCTTCATCCTCCGGGCAGCATTCATCTTCGTCAAGGACTCTGTGCTCTTTTCTACTGAGGACTTTTACCACTGCAACTCTTATCCGGTGCCCACCTTCTCGAGCCAACGGTTCACACAGAATGAGGCTAAATTAAGACGGGACTGATTCGGCTGTCAGATAACATAGTGAATGTTTGTGGGGCAGACTGGAGATCCAAAGAGAAGCGGATTCAAAAGAGAGGTGTTTTCACACCATTCTTGAGGGATTCGATAGTTCAGAGTGAGAGCAGGAGGCCATTCTACCAAACTGGAGGCAGAACTGAGAACTTCTAGGCTTTGGATTTCAGACTTGTTGGGTGTGGGGCCACCAAAGTGATGGTGCTGTAGGCCGTGAGCGGAAAACGCGGTCGCGAACTAGAGCTGAGGAATAGGAAGCTAGCTGAGATACTGAGGCAGGTGTACATACAGTGTCAGCTAACAGGATGAGTTGTATATAAAGCAGATTGTTTGTACAGCAGATAATTCACTTTTGGGGTTATGTTCATATGGCTGTTGAATGTTACTAAATCTCCCGTCCAGGTCAAAGTACCTCCCCTGTGTACCTCCCCTTCAATCACCCCCCTGTGATTGTTTAAAATACTGTGTTTCGTGTAGTTCTAATGTGCTTAATCCAACCTGTCCCTGTCCTCATTCCCCTGTCACAGGTGAGCTGTAAACTGGTCCTGCTCTTCTCCCACTACTGTATCTTGGCCAACTACAGCTGGCTGCTGGTGGAGGGCCATTACCTTCATGCTCTCACCCACGTCTCCTTCTCCAGGAGACTCTATTTCTGGTGTTACATGATGTTGGGCTGGGGTAAGTTTCCCTTCCCTTTTCTTCTCGATTAGCTTAGAGGTTTTCCTATTTTTATAGACTAGTCTTACACTTTCTTCCAGACTAGACTTAAAAATCTGGCTACCGTGTGTCCTTTTGGCAACGTGTACGTTTCTTACACGGAGACCCCAGGGCAGCACCTTCTTCTCACCTCCCATCTTCAGCCAATGACTGAAGAATCATCCACCCACCAAGTAAATACTTCTCTTACAGGGGCACCCACAGTGGTTACGGTTGCCTGGGGCCTGGCGAAGTACCTCCACGAGGACGAAGGGTATGACTGTAACAGTCACCTGTTCACTTTGTTTTCAGCACTTTGCGTTCGATGCTGAATGTTCTGCTGAATGCTGAGCGTTTCCTTTTTTGGAATGTCAAAGATGTTGGGAAACCAGGACATACGACTGGATCTGGTGGATCCTCAGAGTTCCCATCCTGCTGTTCATCACAGTAGGTATCCAGCAGAAGCCAGAGCTGCTGCAGGCGTGATTCTCGCTCCTCTACCGTTTCACTCCACACTGAACACGTGTAGCAGCTTCGGAACAGCAGCTTTGAAATGATTCCACGAAGATGAAACTGAACACGCATTTATATCATGTGCATTGTTTTGTATTGCAGATCAATTTGCTGTTTTTCCTGAGGATTACAAAAGTGCTGGTGGGGAAGCTGAGGACCCCAGACGTGCACGGAAGCACGTTCAGCCAATACAAGTACGTTTCTTTCTCCATTCCGGGGTCAGGTTTATTCATTTCGCAAACTGCAAGTACTGAAGTAAGTTTAAGGACAGTTGAGTTGCGCAACGTTCTTCCCGTTGCTGACCACCATTTCCCTAAACGGCCCCCGACATCAGGTAAAGCTGAGCCCGTCTCAGGTCGGCCAAGCGAAACATCTAACTGCTTGGCTGTTGAAGGATAGAAACACGTGGTGCCGTGAGCCTACGTCCTCCACGGAACAGAGCACACGTCATCTTCACTCAACAAAAGGCTCAGTGCCGCTGCGACAAGACCAACTAGTGCCTTCGAGGAAGGGGTTCAAATCCCATTCTTGTGGATGTTTGCTCGAGGCATCAAATTTGCATTTTGAATTACGGTGGCAGCAGGTAGAGCTGCTGTTACAGCTGCTCCCTTTTGACCTGAATGAGCCACATCTGCATCTTACCCTCTGCCAATGTACCCCAGGGAAAGGTGTATGGTGTGTGAGGTAATTTTAAAACCTCATGTGTTCACTCGAGTCCCCTTTGTCTGAAGACCTGCAACAATTCAGTTTGACATACTTTTTCACAGCCCTGTCGATTCAAACCTACAACCAACCAGCCCAGGCACAGCAAGGAGGCAGCCACATTGGCTGCGTCACTACACCTTTTTTTTGGAGCGCCGGAGAACGAACTCGGCCAACCGTGTACCCACTGACTTTGATGCTCCGTGGGGCAAAGACCTTGCTGTAAAGCGTCAGTGAAGCCGTCACCCGAACAGAAACAAAAACCGGACAATGAGAGACAAAGCAAAGAAGCAACGTCAGACCCTCCAAGAACAAAAGTCCAAACCTGCAGATCACACCATGGGCAGGCTGACACGCAGACTATGTCTATTTACATGTTTGTAGCGATCACCCCTGACCTCACAGGGCCTGTATTTGCTCTTCTGTTCCAGGAAGCTGGTCAAATCCACGTTCTTCCTGGTGTCTCTCTTCGGCCTGCACTATATCCTCTTTGCATTCTTGCCTGACAAAGTCAACGATTTAACGTACAAAATATGGAATTTTGTTGAACTTGCCCTCTCCTCCACTCAGGTACTGAGTTTTCTTACTTCTGCCAACGCGCCGCTCTTTCAAAATGGCCGTATTGCGTATGAGCCGAGCTCTCTTTTGCAGGGCTCCGTGGTCGCGGTTCTCTACTGTTTTCTAAACGGGGAGGTAAGTTGTCCGCTTCAGGGGACGGCGAACGGTTTGCGTTTCTGCTGCGCGTGACCACAGAGCGGGCAGACTGTTCCTTATAGCAAGTATTCCGAGGCTTCGTACATAGAGGGAAGTTTTCATATATCGGATGCAAAGGAAAGAGAGTGATTGTTACAAACAAAATATGTACGTGGGAGATATTATTACTCCGCCAGAATTCAAACGTATCGAAAGAATTGTCTAAGACGGCGATGTGTTAAGAGGCACTCAGACTACAATATCACGTCCACCTCGAAGCTCTCCAACACAGCAAACAGAGGATCAACAATCCCTCAACTCCCCACAGGGGTTCAACAGAACTGTTCAGATATGCAGAAGCTGTGCATTATGGGGCACCCCCCCCCCCAAGCTACTTTTTTCTTGCTGCCGACAGACGATCGGAGCCACGCTTAACTCCTGGTTTTTGTTGTCCTCAAAGGTTCAGCACGAGTTCCAGCGGAAGTGGAGGAGATGGAGGCTCACACACTCACATGGAGGCAGGCAAAACCACGGCTCCATCAGCCAGAGCGGTGCTCCCCTCACCCAGGTCTATCTGCTGACTCGAGGCTCTGCGGGGTATCAGTCCAGCTTGGTGTGAACCATCCCGCTGTCGCTCTTGACTGGTCCCCCAGTTATAGCTACTCCTTGTACCTCCTGTCTTTTCCAGACCTGTTGCTCTGCTAGGACATTTCAACTATAGATCTAGGTTTCTTGATTCATAAATCTTAACTACACCACTTTGGAAACATCTCCAGTACATACAGAAGTAGGTCTGGAGTACTGACCTTCCTGATGTTTAGTCCATCACTTAAGAAGAATATACTTCCTAAATATCATCACCACCACCAACATGTCTGGTGCAGAGTTCTCATAGCCTACAGACAGTCTCAGAGTACAAACACATCAGCTGAAACACACGTTTGGATTGTGGGAGGAAACCAGAGCAGCTACTGGAAACTCACAGGAACACAGATCATGCAAACTCCCTGGTGACTGAGTGAGGTTCAAATCCCCATCTGAACCTGTAGCCCAGAAACTGGGATGCAACAGCACTACCTGCTCTGCTAGTGTTGCCATTAAAATCTTTCAGTATTTAATGAGCTAAAAAAAAAAAAAAAAAAAACACAAAATGAATAAATACTCTGCAATTCGGAGCATTTAGTTTCTTACGGCACTGTTTTTTCTACCACTGGCCTCCCCTTTTGCCCAGAACTTCCCCACATCAGACAAGCTCAGTGTTAAGTGTTAAAATGCGCTTCTGGAAATGTCACATTTATAAGTACAAATGCTAAAATTATTTATAATTAAACATTTGCCTGATAAGATTGTTTAAAAAAAAAAGCTAAAACACGGTGACAGAAGTTGGATGTGATAAAACACTTGAAACAAAACAAGTGTGAAAGTGTGTATTCTTTCGTGACGTTTAAACCTGAATGTTTTTGCGCTATTGTCTTACTGAGCGCCTGCTATAAGTTCCTACAGAATTATGATTACTGTGTTTTAATATGTTCTACTTGTAGTGGAATCCATTTACAGTCTATTTATTACACAAACTGACACAGTGCCATGTTACACGGGAACCACCACACTGTAGTACAGCTGAGTGTATCTACGTTTGTACTTAATAAATGCTGAAAACATTATTCACATTTTACCGAAAAGCCCCTATGTTTACAGACAGAAAAGAATTCTTGGCTCTATCTTGCACTTTGTCTTGAGAGGTAAATTTAACCCCCCCCTTACCACTGTAAAAGATGAGAAGGTACAGTATAGCATCCTACACAGACAGGTAGGTTTAATCCGCCCCCCAGGTGACAGTGCACCACCCTTCAGGTGACACCACCCAGAACAAACAGACACTTTGAATTGGGGGAGGGGCATTCAGCACCATAAAAACACCCAGGATCTGTTCAACTCCCCTGCAAAAGGACTTGGGCAATATGACCAAAGTGAACTAGTGACGGTAAGTATTTCTTTACTGCTGCTCCGGTAACACTAACCCAGCTGTACATCTCGGCAGATCATTAAGAGTGTTGAGCTGCTTTGGAAAAAGCGGTGGGCAAATCCAACCTGTCGGTAGAAGTTCCGAGTCGTTCGGGAGTCTAAGGAAAACCCACAACAGAAGTGTTAAGTCATTTAATTTTAACCTTTTTCTATTTTCAAACATGAAAATTCATTCTGAAATGATGAATTATGAAAAAATTCAGTGTAGAACAAAGTCTTGCATTCGCCGGGCAAGACACTGAAAACAGAAACTAAAGTTAAAGCACCTTACAGTTCCATCTTAACTGTTCCAGCTTCTGCAAAGCAGTTTCTTCCACTAAGGAAGCCGGGCTTTAAATCCCGTATTTTGCCTTCAGCTCCTCCACCTTGGCAATGTAGGCCTTCATCGCATCCTCTTTGCTCATGCCTGCAGGAGAGAGTCAGAAACGATGAATTCGTCAGAGGCGCCATTTTCGCCCGCTGTACTGGCAGCGTGCAAAACACGAGCGAAGGCCTTGTCCTCACCTTTCTTCTTCTCCCAGGCATCCCATTTCACCTTGCCGGTGAAGTCCAGCATGCCGGGACGCGCTGCGGAAACCAAAGCGAACCCACAGAACAAGTTGTTTACACGACACCATCTCCTCGGAGGACCTCAACCGCACAGAACGTGTAGGATATCAGACGTGCACACATATCCAACCCTGGCCAACTAACTGCATGGTTGCCACCTCCCTTGGGCATCACGAGTAGTTGGAAGTGCAGCTATTTCCTTCTAACCCCATCTCATCCTGGAAAAACACGGTACCTATAGAAGGGTAAAGCGGCAGTTCTTGTGGCACATACCCTCCCCCTGCAGAAACTGGAACTATTTTATCGGAAAAGTCTGTTAGAATTTAAGAAAACTGATATTAAACTGATGAGAAAACAGTTGAGAAGAGTATGTGCAAAAGCAGCAACATCACATTTATTATCCAGCTCCTGCTGAAACTATTACATCGTAATGAAAGGTATTATATAATAATTCCTGTGCACACACCTCCTATGCCAATAAAGAGTCCATTTCTGTCAACATGATCACGAGAAATGCTTTGAAGTTCGTAAAAAGCAAATAATTGCAAATAAACCGCAACATACACCTTCCAGTCTTATACAAAAGCAATACGCCTTCAGATTCACACCACATCTCTCAGGTGCGTGAGGGGTATCTGGGGCCCGAGTCGCCAGGAGGAGACCGATACACAGAAGCACGGTGCCTTCGGAGGCCTTATAACCCGCTGAGAAATTCATTGCAGCTCGCAAAAAGCCAGGGGGTATGAAACGCAAGTTCACCGCATCTCCAAATCTAGGTGCGCGAGACACACCTGTGTTTACGTCACCCACGGTGGCCTGTTTGAACAGGCTGTAGATCTCCAGCATCTCATCATCTGCGGGCTTCGCCTTCAGCTGCTTCACCTCTTCCGCAGCTTTATCGAACTCCGCCTGCAAGAAGAAAGGGTGGGGTGGGGGTGAACTTTGGATTAGGCCAATGTCAATGTGAGCTTTATGCATTAAAAATTAACCATCGCCTTCATGACATCACTGCCAACTCCTGGTGCTCATTTCCACAGTAAACTGAACAGCAGCACCTGGTGTTCATGCAGAGTCACCCCTCCTATCCCCACCCTTGGGCCCCAGAGAAGACCCAAGTGGTTTGTGAAAATGTCCACGATGCCCCCGCCCGCTGTTCAAACCTGCCAGAAAATACCCAGCAGAGACTCCATCGGCAAATACACCACACTGGGGGGGGGGGGATTAATGTGTTTGGCAAATATGCAAGTGTAAAACTCACATTACAACACCACACATTAAAGTGCCACTGAGTGCACATGTTGACTTTTGACCCAGGAACCACCCAGAAGGGCACACAAGGCCAACCCTCACGCATACCCCGTGGCCGCACCCCCCGGCTCCTCACACACAGGCACGGCCCAAATTTCACACTCTCCGTGGGTCAAACCCGAGCAGTTCTCCTCCCACAGTGATGCAAGTCTGGCCGCTGACTAAAGCTGCTCTGTTGCCATGGAAACTGTGGCTGCCAGCACACAAGCGGGGCGCAGAAGGGGGCAGCTGGACCGCGCTCTTAACAAAAGGCCCCGGACAGAGACGGGCACCCCTTTCGGTGGGAGAACAAGGCCAAAGTTCTCCCTACTGCCGTTACCATGGCAACTAGTCACGGCCACCCACTGGAGTAAATCCACATCGACTAACCGGCATGACATCAACATGGCCGTCCCTGGTTCACTCGTCCAGAAGAGCGTCGATCTTACAGCACAAACTCGGGTGACAGACAGCAGCAGCAGCTTCAGCGCAGCGCCTGAGGCGAAGAGCCACCGTGGTGTCCGGCTCCAGCGGAGGGACCCTCTTTCACACCCTGAGCCACTGCTTCACCCAGACTCCTCAGGTACTTTTCCCCCTGCTCCCTGACTGAAAAGTCAGACCACCGCCACGTGCTCTTTAACCCCAGGATCAGCATCAGAACCAGAACCACCGCCTCTTCTCAAGTTCCCACAAAGTCAAGGGCACTTTCACCACGTCCCGCTTACAGCGCAGTGCCGACTGAGGGTGGAAACCATCACGATGCCCGGGAGGGGATTCATACCGACTGGTTGCTATGAAAACCCGTTGCCGCGTACAGCGACCTCCAGCTTTCGCGCTGTGCGTGAGCGGCAGAGCGCGCGCCAGAAGGGCGGCCCCGCGGGTGCGACCACGACCAGACCCGCAACGGGTTAAACGGCGCTAACGCAATGACTCGTTCTAAACTAGTTAACCGTTGCGCGACCGCGTCAAAGAGTTCGAAGTTCAGCGAGACTTCGGTACCGATCTACCGCCGACCCCGCCCCGTGAGCTGTGGTGACGCGCGCAGGGAACCGCCGCTGGGGTTCGTACCTGAGACATGTTCCGTGGAGCCGCCTGCGGGGTTACGCGCGTCCTACAAAAGCCGTGCACGAGCACACCCGACCTCCGCGTTCACAGGGCCGCACCGCCGCCCAGCTTCCCTCCTTATATACCGCTCTCAGGGGCCAATGGAAGCCTAAGGTTCGAGTGGTAAGACAAACCGGCGAGCTGATTGGCCGGCTGGAGCTGCTCGCCTGCCGCGAGAGCCGAGTGAAGCACGCGCAGTACGGGTCAGCCAAGTGGGGCGCGAGTTCGAGGCGCGCGCATTCTCGCCCCAACTTTTAAAGCAGAACCGGGAATAAAGTAATAAATCGCAGCACCGAAACTAACCGATCGCCCAATAAACTTAGAAAACCCCCGTTTTGGGCGCGTCCACGAAGCAGCCCGCGGAACACTGACGTCGGGCAGGCAGGCAGGCAGGGTTAATGCTGGAGTCACTGTTGTGTAGTGAGAGATAAAGAGCCTAGTTAACCATTCTGCTGACAAAGTAACTATTATTACTGCAGCCAACGGCACAGACAGCCCAGCCCGATCGGCTCGGGGTTCTCCAGTCAGCTACACAAGACGCAACCCGACATTAAACACACGCCTCACTGCATATTTATCCACATTCTCACAGGTCCAACAGCGTTGGTCATTGTCACATACAGTTGTGTACGAGCATCGATTGACTAGTGTGGTCCAGCCCAGATGTACCAGGGTACAGTGAGGGTATTCATGGGGACACCCAGTGACTCCAGACCATTGTGACCCTGACCAAGTTAAAGCAGTTAATACTGACGCCTGGATGGATTGACACTTGTGGATGGCTGTCCTTGGCGGCTCCCATCGTGATCCTGGTCCTGTTCTGGCAATATGTGGCACAAAGGGTACAGTTGTGGACGACACGATCAGAATATCAGTCCCATCTCATTCGATCAAAAAAGTCCTGTACCTTTTTTTTCTGAAGAAACAACAAGCAGTAGCACAAAGAAGCAAATTTCACAAACATGAAGCAGGAAGGCATGCGGTCGGTTGGATGATGCAAGCCTTCCTCTATAAAATATTAGTTACTGTCTTCCTTCACACGTTCAAACACGGCAATGTGCTGGACTCCAATAATCGATAATTTGGATTATATATACATACATGCATTGAGAAGAGCCCAGCCTGCTTTGTCATGTACACTGCAGGTTATTCACCTTTAGGAGGATCACGCTGAGCCTGCAGGTGCTGCAGCAGGGAAATCATACTGGGGAGCAGCTGCAGGGCTTCACTAGAGACCTGCTAAGAGTTCACCTTGAGCCGGATGTCATCCAGCCAAACTGGTCAAATAGCACATCAGACTGTGTTTGGTGACAGCTGCTGCTCATCCAGGTTAACAAAGATTCTTCTCGCTAAGTATCTCAGGTTTCTGTTACTTCCATAAAGATCTAAACATCATCAGACTCCTTCTGTAGCTGCTGCTCTGAGTCTTTCCTGCAAATATTCCACAACTTTAAACTTTCAGCAGGAGGAAAGTTGTACACCGTGTTTCCAGTACTGACTAGTGAAATGGCTCCCATTGGAAGGCGCTAGTCAGACATTTCTGTCCTGTGAGCAGTAGAAAGTCCCTTCTTCACTTCTTCAGCTGCTCAGAAGAAACACAATTGTTCCTGTCTTTCAGCTCCATGCTTTGCTTGCAGCTGCTCCTGTCTTACAACGAAGGCAAACAATTTTTCTGTCAGTTTGTAAGACGTGCTGTGATATGACAACACACTCAGACCCTTTCGGATTTCACACACCCTGCAAACCCTCCCCATGTTTCTTACTGGGCCTTATGTTTCAGGCTCAAACTTGAAGGTTAAAGCGATTTTCATAAGTAGATATTTTTCTCATCTTTAAATGTAAAGACATCAGTCAAGAAACATATACTGTAATAAATGTTTGTATAATTTTCAGTAAATAACGTGCTGGGTCCAGTATAACCGTGATAAAAACAGCATATAAAGAATAAGAAAGGAAGATGCAGGTGATCTAAGTTGAAATGTTTAAACTGCATAGTTACTTTTAGTATTGACTGTAAAACCAGACTTTTTTTCTTTTTATTTGATCTTATTTTTATTATGCACTTAGAAGTGTGCACCTACTTGCGTACAGTGTGATACACTGGGAGTAGTTATGTATACTTGTTTTTTGTGGTTGCTTTTGTGTTCAGATAAAATGTAAAACAAGCCTTGCAGTTACTTAGGATTGTGGCCTAATAAACTCCCCTAAAACTTAACGTCTACGAACCATTTTTTGCATTTCGTTAAACATACAGGTCAGCAATAGCACCGCACATGTAAATGCAGGTATGAACCGGACAACGATGAAAAGCGACTCTTGATACAGCAGCAGGATTCTTAACTGATCCGAAACATTTTTACTTAAGGCTTTGGTAGCACTGGACACAAAAAGGATGAACTATTTCTAAGTTTATTGTCTGTACTGATAAAGCTGATATAAACAACATCATTAACTGCACCTAGATTTTTTTTGAAGGCACAACAAACATCACACTCAGACTTCAAAACCAATTTATTATTTTGTCTTTATTTCGAGAACGGGAATTACCTATGTCACCCGCCTGCATTTAAGACAGATATGAAGTTTTAACACCTAATTTTCGCGCCCGTCAGTGACGGAACAGGACGGGCGTTGTTCGTCCAAAGATGGCGACGCGGTGATCGCAGGGCCTCCAAAGCGGCGCCATTCTCGTTTCTTTGATTCATAGCTTTTTTTTTTTTTTTTACTGATTTCTTATTATAATTCTTTTTTCCCATTCTCTGGAGTGTCTTACCCTCTGTTCTGTGCGCCGTGGCCCGGAGGGTTTTCATTTCATGCTCACTTGTATACGTGCTGCATAAGGCTGTTCGACAGTATGATTGTTGATCTTGATCAAGAACAGGAAAATAACCCAACTGTCGATTACATATAGCGCGATAAACCACGTGCGCTGACAGGTAAACTGCGCATCTATAGTTAACCATTGCGCGACCGTGTCAAAGTGTTCGAAGATCAGCGGGAGGAAAGTTATCTGTTCGACAGTAAATAATTCTTGATCAAAAACAGGAAAGTAGCCCAGCCGTCACTTACACATAGCACGGTAAGAAACCACGTGCGCTGCCAGTTTACCGGCGCATCCAACAAGTAGCTAAAGTTTCAGCAGCTCCAACGCCGCGGCAGACGCCGTATTTAAGGTGGACGAGCGAATCGCGTGAGTCGGGAGGACTCACCTGATTGGCTGCTGCGCGGCTGGGAGTCGTTCGCTTCCGCCTTTGAAAACTCGAGAGGCGGAGGCAGGTCGGGTAGTGACGTCACAGAAGCTGCCGGCATCTTCTAGAAACGGTGAAGCGTGTCCGCGGGAGTCGAACCGGCGCAATTCGAGGCGCTCTGTGCTCGTCTTGTGTTAGTACTTGTATACGTGCCTCAGGCGCAGCGGCACTGGATGGCGGGCGAGGCGGTGCTGACGGTGCGTTTGGTGCGCTCTTTCCAACATCGCAACTTCAGGCCCCTGGTGTTCAAAGGCGTGGACCTGAACCAGACCGCGGGGCAGTTCGCCGCGCACGTGCGCAGCGGTGAGTATCTCCTCGGCCTCCGGTGCGGGGCGGTGCGGTGCGGTGCGGTAACGAAGCTGCCCTCCCCTGTCCGCAGTTCTTCCCACGAGGCAGGAGCTCCCTCCTCCGTTCAGGACGTTCCGCTACGGTAATCTCGCTGTCGCACCGCTTTACGTCACAGCTGCGCAGTGTGAGTGTCACTAACCACGTGCTGCTTCGCAGACACGCTGAAGATCATCCATCAGGCGCACGGCGCCAAGGTAAGAGCAGCGCGCCGGGTCGCGGTGTCAACCGGGTGGTGGTTCTTCTCCTGCCTGAAACCAGCGGCTTGTTGTCCCTCAGACCAACGAGCTGGTCATGAGTCTGGAAGATGATGACAAGCTGCTGCTGGAGGAAGATGTGAGCCTCAGGGCAGCAGGAGTCGGTGGGTGTCTCGTGTGACTCGAACACATTTGAATGTCACAGCTGCTGCATTTCACGGTCCTGGTTTGAGTTAGAGGAATGTGATGTGATATTTTAATCTGCACACTGATGAATTTCTGCTGTTTTTTTTCCATGCAGCAAATGAAACGGAGTTGGCCTTCTTCTGCAAAGAGGACTATGAAGTGTTCAAAGCAAACCCCAAGACTGTGTGGTGAAAACCTGGAGACTTTTCTCCAGCCTGACCGAGGTGCAGAAGTCTTGCTTGTGGCCCGAGTTGGAGGTCTGAAAGGGACTTTTCCACGGACGTCTGGTCCACTGAAGACCAGGGTTCGTTTGGGATCGAACTTGAGCCGTGTTGAATGCTTATTAAAGTGCTCCTTAAGGCTCCGGTGGTGGTTCACTTTCCTGAAAACGGATGGAAGATCTAAACAAAGGCGAGTTCAGATAGTGACACTGAAGCACACACTGTAAGCAGATACACATGCTGGGTGGCAGCTGTGGGCTCAGTGGAGACCTTTAACTGCCCTTAACTGAATGTGCCACACATGGTGTGAATATTTGTTTCAGTATGTTTCTGAATTCTGTAAAACTTGTTTTGGTTGTGAAGTACACTGGATTCTTGTTTTGAATATTTGTATTAAAGGTAATATTCCGTGAGTGAGAACCTCCCCCCACATCACACTGTCTCCAGTGTCTGTCCTTCTCACCAGTCCATGTCTGGAATGAGGTGGACAAAAGTCAGTTTCTGGAAAGGCATTTTTATTTCAGTTTAAAGGTAAAAAAAATGATTGTCTTGCCACGCACTTGATTATCTGTAGATTTATCCAGGACTGATAGAACCTAAATATACAAAAATTGAGCTCAAGGTTAAATTGTGGAAATAAACATGAACGTGAGCACAAGCTGACAACGATTATGGCAAGAATTGGTCAGAAGTTTATGAAAATGTAATACTTTCAGAAAAGCTAATGCCTAAAGTTTTTTTTTTTTTTTTTTTAAACACAATGTGGAAACGAAGATACTCTAATTGAAAAACATAAGTTGTGACCTGGTATCAAAGACTGGATCTTATAACAGATGTAAATAAGTTTCCACTCCCAGTTGTTAGTTGAGGGGCCAGAGCATTTTAAAAAAAAAAAAAAATCACATAAATCAACAGTTTCTGGAACACAAATGAAACGGTGAATAAGTGCAGTAACCACATTTACAGGTGTGGCCGGTTGGGCTGAAGCTGCCAAAAGAAGCAAAGCCCCCCCCCCCCCAGGACTGAATTGTGTCGCTCATCCGCTAAAGTTGTAACAGTAAATTAAATGTTCTGTTTCAATACAGCCTGACATTGGAAAGACCAGGGTTAAAAGCCCCTGGATTTTAGTGCATAGTTGACCTGGTGAGAGACCAGCACCCCCTAGTGGGCAGCCTGACGAGATGATGACAAAACGGCCCGCAAGTGGCAGCTGCTGCTTTCCAAAGTCGTCCTCCTACAGGAGACGTGTCCCGTTTCTACCCGAGCGGTAAATCACACCATGCTCACGTCCTCGTCGGGTTGGTGGAAGTCGACCCTGCGCACCCCCGTCTCCCAGCCCCTTCGGATCCTGGCCAGGCGAAGCGAGAGGCAGGGCAGCGCCAGGGCGAGGCGCCCCAGCAGCACAGCACAAGGCAGAGCCACGGTCAGCACGAAGGTTGGAGGGAGGTAGAAGCCGTATTGGGCCGGGTCGAAGGCACGGCCCCAGCCGAAGGTGAGCGTGTGCAGAGTGCCCACGCACAGTGCGGTGTATCCCAACCTGGACTGTAGAAAGAAAGGGGACTTGTACATAAAAATATCCACTACAATGACGGAAAATTACCACCAATGTAAAAAAAAAAAAAAAAAAAAACAAAAAATTCAGATGTGAATTCAATATAGATATGGGCAACAGTGATTAACGTTTTTAACTTATTAATTTATAATTTTGACAGAAATGCCTGTCTGAATAAACATATGACACTATTCAAAACCGGCCACACAAGAGCGCACACGATGGGGTGCAAAGTGGGGGAACTACTTTATCACGGGGTAAAAGCTGAAGGCCCAGAGGCTCGCTGGTGTTTGTCAGAACAGACGTGGAGCTCGTTCTCAAAGCAAATGCCTCTAATTACTCATACAGCCCTGGGCTGCTGTGAAACGCTCAGGCACGAATGAGACACACAGCTCCATGCAGCTGCCCGCCCAACAAAGACGTTCTGCACCGCTACTCTGGATAATTCCTTTCACTGTTTCAGGTCTGCTGAGCGAGACTCCGTGTGTGTGGGGTAACATTCGAGGAGTTCTGTCTGCTGTAATACCCCCTCCCCCAGTCCTTTTTAAATCAGGAAACGCAGCAGAATGTGACTAATCTTCCACCAACTGGATCAGCTTAACATAAATATGAAGGGAAAGTTCAAAAGCTGCAAAGAGCACCTAATCCCTGGTAAATGATTCTATTACAGCATGGGGGTTGAGCAGGAGACCCTGGAGGGCTCTTCTCTCACGCACAGGTACAAGGTGGGCCATCTTGAGTCACATTTATACCCCTCAAGTCATCCTTTTCCTTTATCTACATAGCAACACATCCCATTTTATTGACTACATGTGACACCATGCTTACACCAACTTGTGCCAAAATGCTGATTAAATGTGCAATAATCGTCTGGTATCCATTTCATCCTTAAAAAAAACGCTTCAGATACCAAAACCTCAAATGCCACATGCTTATTTCCCCAGTATATAAAATGGGGGAAAATAATGTTTCAGCCCATCGGGAAACGCCTGTACAACTATCAACCCTTGATATCAGCAGGATAAACACTGTAAATCCCAGTTACTTAATGAGAAAACTCAATATCATGAATGCAGTGTTTGTACCGCAGTGCAGTGTGTACAGTACAGCACTGCACATCTCACGTTAGTCACTGTTCCACGTGAGGCGAGAGGTTCGCAGGCCCACTTCAGCCTTTTGACGTATTGAATAAACGTGTCAAATTACCTGCCGTCTGCCTGTTTCACACAACAACCCACATTTAAATAAACAGGTTCATATATATAAAAAATTAAATGCGCAATAAATGTGGCGAAAACAAACAGAACAGGTGGAAACGGCTGATAAATTACCAGTGTCTGGCTTCAAATAAATTCGTAAGAGAACACAATTTATTACAATACATACAGTATATGTATTACACTACACAGTACTTGATTTTTTTTTTTTTTTTTTATTATGGATAAGCTTTGGACAAGAATTCATTATACCAAAAGCTTCCATTCAGATACTAATATTTAGGCATTAATAGGAAAGAGTAGGAATTTGGAAATAGAGAGTTTAGATCCTGAGGGATTGGTGTATTTCATGCCTGAAACACACAACACTGCTACATCAGTACATTAAGCGTGGTGATGATGCAGTTTCAACATTTATTAGTCATGTATAAAAAACTGAACCTCTTCTAAAAAGGTTTTACATACTGGCAGAAATTAAATGAACCTGTTTTCTGTACAAGCTGCGATTCGTTCCTCTTCCAGCCGTTCAGTGTCCTTTCACACTGTGCAGCGATGAACCCATTTTTAACCCCTCCCAGACTGAGGGGCAGCGCAACTAGCCGCCTGCACATAAGTCAATACAGCTTGGTGTTAATCACCATCTTCACTGACATGAAAGCAGAAGACCGCACTCCTGGTAAACTGTTACGTATTATTTGAAACGTTTTATTTATCTACCGTTAAATCTCGACAATGAGGCTAGGTTACGCGCTCTTATCTATAGTCTTGGAGCTTGGGGGTCCATCCTTCTCCGGGATCCAAAGTCATTCCCAGATATCACAAAGGTTATCAGGTGGCACAAGAGACAGAGTGTCAAATCCTACCTCCTGCTGTAGCGCCCTCGAGCAAAAAATACCCTGCTGTATAAACAGGTAAATGAATAAGTAGCTTATTGTATAATTATGAAACTATGAAAGCAAGTGTTGGCTAAACGCATACAAAAATATTATAATATTGCTGTATTATTATTATTACTGCATTACCTGCTTATAATAATAGATTAAGTTCTATAAGGTGCTGCTACCTCTGTAGCAGGTGTGTTTTGGATATTTTGCCAGCATATCACATTCTGCCATTGAAACGGGATCAACTATAGCTTTAAACCTCTTTTTTCCCCAGCATTTATGTCAAATGCTGAGGTCTGCATGTATTATTAACCGTCACATCAGTATCACCTCCCACATAGAAAAATCAATATTTGTTTGTACACCCTGTATCTCCGTGAACATTCCGAGTATCCTGGACTTTTATCTGGCCACTGGTACACTTATTTTGGAATGGAAGAGCTCTGTTCTGACAGCGATATCAGCAGGTAATGTAGACCCCAAAGGCACGGCCTTGTGGCAACAGTTTTCAAGTTGGTTCAAGACCTTCTGTTGCAGCCTTGAACAAGAAACTGGAACCACATGTGAAAATATAAATATAAAACTGGTTCAACTGTAATCTACTCTGGGCAAAGCATCGGCAGCAGGATTCTGATGACGCGCACCCACCTGTATGAAAGTGAACTCCCTCCAGTTGAGGGAGTTGGCCACAGACGGCAGAGACGTGACCGCCAGCAAGGAGAGCACTGCCAGGGCCATGATGCCCAAGGACAGGTACAGCTCCATCCTCCACACTTCCTCCTCCACCCAAGAGGACTCCTGGCCCAGCTTCACCTGATAAAAACAAGTAAAGCTGTAACACACCTGCCATTCACCCAGTTTGCCCTGCTGTCCCTCTGCATGCACCTTCAGGAGAGCATAACTATAGTTGCTATCCAGGAAGGTGGCATTTTTGATGGTATGATAAAGAGCTCAGACAAGAGACAAATCTGAAGAATACATGAATCGACAACAAATCACACCGACACCTGGAAACAGACAGACAGGTGAAAGTGACAGTACAGGTACTTTTCGGACTCGGGTTGCTCGCTGCTGCTCTGTACCATTGTTTCTGAGATCGAACCCTTCCTAGTTAATTAACACATCTCCTCTAAGAGAAGAACCAAACAGAGCAAAACCAACTGTGTGTATGCATCTCAAACGCAGCTTGCTGGCTGTCATTCTGTCTGCCAGCCACGTGGGGGAGCAATGGTCCCGTGCTCCCCGCTGGGTAGAAACTCACACATCATGGTCACACACACAAAGCAATACTGCAATACTCACTGCGGTGTGTGTGTATAAAGAAGTGCGAAGGTGCTGTCAGCGATGAGGAATGGTGACAAGGAGAGTACGCACCCAGCTCCTCCAGTCAGGCAATCATCATGGCAGCGAAGAGCTAATAAAACTCTTCAGATATTAAGATAAAGCTTGAATAAAATCAGATACCCTTCATAAACTGTGATTTGGATGTTCAGCAGGATGCACGAAACGTCCATTAAATTACCGCTATACATCTGTTTTGTACTGCCTTCTGCATCACAAATCACAGACACCCCGCAGCAGGTCACACTTTCTATTCATCCATGATCATTAAGTGCTTCATCGTGGTCAGGACTGCAGTGGTCTGGAGTCTATCACAGAATCACGGGGCACTACGCTACAAAACTAGGGAGGGGACAGAGAGCCAGTATCACACTTTCTAGAAAAATGTTCCAAACAGCAGCACTAGTTGAGTTGCTGCAAAAGCAGTGTATCAAAAACCTTCTCGTCTCCTCTAAAGGACCCACGAGCTCCAATGTGAGACCATATGACACACAGACACCACTGAATACTTCAATACACTGGCAGCAGTTTATTCTTATCGCTGTGCCTTTTTCAAATGTCACCAAAAGGAGATCTGAGAACTAAAAGGAATTGTTTCAAGACGACCCCGGTATAGGAAGGAAAAGGCCCCCGGGGTGACTAACTCTGCCCTACTGTTTGACATTTCCGAGACAGAGAGGTGGAGGGGAGATAAACAAGACATAAAAGCCGGGAAAGGTGCTTTATCGCGAGTCGAGGCACAGGGGACGCAGCAGCACTGCCCTCCACGCGAAGCTGGGCCCGGCCCGACGGCCACACCCTCATACAACACTGGTTCCTACCCTTCACTGTAGCAGCACAACAATCGCTTATACACTTCACAGTCAAAGGATGAAAATAACAACAATAACAATAACGGTGGACGAGTCCTGTCTTTTTACATTTGTAAAAAGGTGGTGTGTTCTCTAGTGAGCACTTCCCAAGACATGATCAGAACATAACAAGATCACAAGTACAGCTGGAAGTTACTTATGCTGCCAACACACTTTTTCTTATAAACATACAATACAGTGCTGCAAACCCCAAAATAATTTATTCTGCGCAAGATTTACTTTTAACTGATTATTATTAAAGTTCTGATTTATGAACCATGGTTTTAAGACATTTAGAAAAATTACCTTGTTGACAAGGTGACCTCTATTTACCTTGATAAAGAGTTGAAAACCAGTAAAGCCATAAAACTTGGTTCAACAGGAGACAAAGTATGATCTTCCGCAGAGCAAAATTTATGTAGCAACTTCACAGACTATTTTAATTATATGGAAGGCAGCTAATGTAAGTCTGGTTTTGTATTTAAGGCACTTAAAGTAAATGACAACCACTTGATCTGTGTGGGGAAGAATCATGGGAAAGGTGTTAATTAGACTGTCACACTGGGGGGCGCTGCAGTGCGTGGTGGGGGATCAGTCTTCCACGTGACATTCAGTCTGCCGGAGTGCAGGGAGTGTGGGACAGCAAGCCTGGCTGGGGGTCTGCTGTTAACAAGCTTCTAACGTATGACAAGACGCAGGTGGAAACGGAAAAGAAACAGAAAACACTGGAATCAGCCCCTCAAGTCGACAAAAACATCCTGCAACCTTCTGTATACAACAGTCGTGCCGCTTGCGCGTTTCCGCCACATCGATCCGGGTCTACCAACCCCTTCTTTGACCTCTAGTCTTACAACAGAAATCAAATAAAATGCGACTCAGATCATATACAACGCGGAAGGACTGTTTACGCTGTCAGTTCTTGCTCCCCAGCTCGCCCCAAACCAGCGGAACTACAGTACTAATAATGCCAGTAGAAATTTTTACCGAAATGTACATAGTGAGTAAATCCTGGACATTCGTCAATTTAATAAAAATTCTGGTGGCATTTTACTGTACATAAGTGAATATTTAAGTCCCTTTCTGTTTGGCTGGCAGAGAGACTCACCTGTTTGAAGGCAGCGTTGAGCAGCTTGTAGCGCGCAGACCTGCGCATGGGCAGACACAGGCTGTACACGGCATGCATGGCTGCACACAAGAAGCTGAGCAGCCCGAGCTGTTTGCGCATGCACAGCCAACGGTCCAACCAGGCAGGAAAGCTCTGGTACTTTGTTCCCCGCTGCAGCTGCAGGCCGGCAGCCAGGAGGCCCGGCAGGTAGACCACGGCCAGCATGACCAGAGAAACCGAGGGCAAAGTCTCGTTGACCGTCTCCACTGGCAGCTTGTAGAAGACATTCTGGCCCCTGGTGATGTAGGGTAGCAGAACACTGCGAAAGAAGTTGTAGATGTAGAAGGACAAAAACAGACAGGTGAAGCAGAGGAAAGGGCTGCTCCACGAAGGGAAGAGCTGCAGGGGTGCATTCTCAATTTCCAGGGAGGAGGACAGGCCGCCCATGTCCGTCGGGATGAAGCCCATGGTTCGGGCCAGCTTTGCCACTGTGCTTTTGGCCTCAGAGTCATCACCGCAGATGAGCACCTGTGTAGGCGGTGAAGCAAAAGCAAGCGTGAATTTCCCAAACACAGTGCAGTGGTACAACAGAAGGATGGGTGTGGCACTGGACAGCGTACCTCTCTACTTCACTGTACGATTACGTAACTCCATAAGCACACAACAAATCACACACCCCATATATGAGAAGGACCCTGTGAGGGAGAATGAAACACAGCTACAACTGCTTATGAGAATAACACCCCCATGTGAAGGCAATGCATTCCTGAAAATACCTTCATAAGGTGAGTTCTCATAACTCAGACATAGTTACTGTTAAATTTGGTAGTTAAAAACCGTGTTCCTAAATGCCAAAACTGACATCCAGTTACGCAGAAATATGAAGACCATTATGGCCAGTTCCTCCTGTATTTAGTTAGTTTAGGGCTGAAACGATTCCTCAAGTAATTCGATTCCTTAAAATCTTTCATCAAAATTTTCTACACTGAGGATTCGTTACACATGCTCTTTGTTTCCACATGGAGTCTGTGTCGGAGTCGTTTTTGTATTGTGACCGAGTTCTGGTGCCGGACTCGGGTACCAATGAAAACAAGTGGTACTGTAAAGATTACGGTCACGTCTTCACTCGTTTTTCCCCACACTGCACACCGTCTGACCACCTGCCGCTAGGAGGCCCTCCGAAGATGAGCAGTCAGAAGTCTGTGTGCTTCTGCACAGGTTTGTGGAGGACCGACTGACACGTTCCAGCAGGGGACAGACCTACAGCCTGGACACTGCTGAGCGTGTCCTGGTCGCTAATCGTCACTGGTTGGACCCACGCAGCCGCTGTGTGACACCACGCTTTCATGTCCGAGTGGCCTTTTCAGGGGTGAACCGAACTAGTCCAGTGGACCTGTCAGTACTGCATTTTTAAAATTTTCTCTGCAGATCTACTGTGGATTTACGCGCTCCTGTACTTGGGCTGTGTCGTGCGCTACTTTAACAGCGTAATTTTACTTCAGAATAAAAAAAGATTTTTCAATTCAAAACATCTTTTGTTGTTACTCCCGTCGCAGTGCAACAGGGAACAGCAGAGGCCAGATAACTCCAGTCGTGAATACTTTCAGCAACGGTGGAGGGCGGAATATCACAAAGCACATGACATTACTTCAAATTTCCAACATAATGATGCTAAAACATTTATTTCCCCTCGCTGGAGACCCACTTTGTTTCTCTGCATTTTGCTATACATGCGCCAGCTGACTCTACAAAATATACGACCCTGAACTAGATGATATGATCAAGTTGATGTGGGTTCGATCCCAACCTCAGGGTGTGTGCTCTTCGCATGGCGTCCCCGTGTTTGCATGGCCTTCCTCCCAAAGACGTGAGTGTCTGGGAGACCGGTGACTAAACTGCCTGTGTTTCAGGGTATTAAGTTGCTCAGTGGTACTGCAGCAGGAGTTGGGCTTCGAACCCAGATCCTTCAAGTGCAAGTCCAAACTGAGCAGCAAACTAACTGCCCTCTCAATCCAAGTTCCTCTTTGCCAGTTTCTGCCTCAGAAAGATCTACACGTGCAAGTTTGGACCCAGAGCCCCACCTGCCTGCTGCCATCCCGCGGCCCATTGAGTAGCGCCCAGGCCGACACCACGTTGAAACCTTTGACCACGGAGCTCTCGGGGAAGAGGGCGGCCAGCCGCTCGGCGTTCGAGGGCCCGTTGCGGTTCAGCTCAGTGCCGTTGCTCACATCCACCAGCACCTTCCCCGCCAGGTCCCCCCGAAACGCAGCCAGGGTGCTGTAATGGTCGGGGTAGAGCGCCACAAAGAGGACTTGGGCGCGGGTGGCCGCCTCCTGCTGCTCCGTCACCTCAACCCCGGCAGGGAAGTGCTCAGCGGTGCGTTTCGGACTGCGGCTGCCCACCACGACGCGCAGGCCGCAGCCCAGCAGGCGACGCGCCAGTGAGCGCGAGAAGTCCCCCGTGCCCAGGATGCCCACGGCAGGACTCTTGACATCGCAGGTGGGGGTGTCAGACTCAGCAGCAACCCCCAGCAGGGGCTTCCTCATCTCACCCTGAGGCATCCTCACCTGAGAAGGACAGTAAACCACAAATGTGAGCTGCACTGCTCAGAACTGCTGGCTGCTCTTCAGAAACCATCCTGAAACCTGCAGAAAAGTCGCGTCTCACGCACACGTTTCCTCACGTCCCAATTCAAGCTCGAGCTCAGCTGCGGCTACGAAGTGTTTGTGTGAACATGGTTCAGGTGCTTTTCCAACTGCGAGAAGCCACAGCAGAGCAGGTAAAGAGTTTGAGAAAGCCCAAGAAGAGCGGTAAACGTCTTCAAGGTGCGGTGACAAAACGCGGTTAAAAGTGGCACGCCGGGGGGACAGGAGGCCGCCGTCAAAGGGCGTGCACGCGCGCGGCTGGAGCTCCCAGTGTTTCCTGCTGAAGCCGCAGAGAAAGTGTCAAAGTAAAAGTCCACATCAGTCAAAAATTCGTTTTTTTTTTTTTTAACATAAACAAGGTCATTCTAAGTGTCCGCTCAAACAAAGTAGTACAGGGACCCAGAGAGCTACTGGTAAACTGGTACAAGTCAAACTGGTAAACATGAACGTGACAGCTGCGTGTGAAAACAGGCCTTCCGCTCGTCCAGTAGTGGTTTCTGTAAATACTGAATAACAGGAGACAAGTTCGTCACTTTACTCCAGGTAATGTCCAGTGAAAATGAAATGACTTCTGCACAGCAGGAAAAAAAGTCGCTTGTATAGAGTGAACCGGTAAATACATTTTCTAATAACGGTGGCGCACAAGTGGGTAAGGTTAAAAAAAAAAAAAATCACCTTTCGTTGCCGCGCACAAACGCTCTCGATTCTCAGGACAGCCGGACGGACTTCAGGTTTGAAACCCCGTTTTCCCTGCTCCTCGCAGGAAGTACAACCTTCGCCTTCTTTGGCTGAGCTAACAATCAGCTCCGGGTCCGACAGCGCGCGGCACCGACTGACCCCGGTCCGGCCACAGACCCGCGCGCGGTCCTTCCTCACAATCTGAAAAAAACCCTTTCGGCAACTTGCTTCGCTCTGGCTCTTGGCTCGTCCTCGCCCCGCGTGCGCGCTGCAGATAAGGAGCGCGCGCTCCCGCGCCCCAAGCGGAACATTTACAGTTATTTTACTATCAGGACAACAGAACTGCTTTACGGTCCCGCAAACATAACCGAAATGTCACTCCGTGCAGCTATTTTTCTGCACTGACCGAATAATCTGACACAGTTGAAAATGATACAAAAGAGTGTTTTATGGCACCAGAATATAGATAATATCGATAGACAGATATTAATATGTTTTCATTGTACAGCTCGAGTCTGTATGACTTAACTGACCAGTAAATAATTTTAAATAAATGAGTTTTTAAAACAGTAGGTAACTGTGAAAAAACTGAAAACTCGCATTAAAGCGTAATAACTTTAAGCTTAATTGTCTGGGTCAGAAAATACCGATTTGGTGGCTATCCAGCACATTTTATAAATAAAAAAAAGTTTAGCAAATACTTGAAGGGTTAGGGTCAGTTAGGGTCAGTTTCTTCTTATAACGCGGATTTCTGAGCAGAGCGACGCCGCTAACCGAGACAGACTGTGGCTGGAAACTGCGCCACCTTGAGACTGAGGAGAGGAAAACAAACTGAAAACCCCGGTCCTGCAGCACAGTAAACTCCTCGGATTGTTTCTTTATTTTTTCTTTTTTTGCTCCTGAGCAAATACAGCCTGATTTTCAAATTAAACATGTTTACTGAAACCAATAAATAGGCAAGATATATTTCAAATTGATTTACGACGTGCGACCAAATTGAAGGCATATAAATAACCAAACTGCATAAAATCTTGTGCTTTGCCTATTTTATCATTCCAGGTTTGACTTACAGTTGAAAGCAGAAGGTAGCAACTGGCCTTCAGTCTGTGAGCAGTGAATGTACAAGACATTCGCAGCCTTATTTCAAAGACCGACGAGCTTGGAACTACCTGCTGGCACTCGACCGCGGCACTTTGAGCACGACTACGAGGACCGTGGCACTTCTCCACCCGTCAGCCTTATTTAGCAACTGTTCCTGTTTGCCAAACCTGCTTCTCTGGTAACTGGCCAGTTGCAGTGGGTTCTCTCTCTGTCCCAGGAGGACTTTAACATTAAACCATGAGCAGAGACTGACAAACAAACTGGCCAATATCAGTCGGCTGCATGAAGCTGCCCCCCTACAAGCGGCACTGAGACGGAGCAGGTCTGCCACACCTGAGGCTTTACATGAAATCATGCAGGTCATACGGTTAAGCTAACTAGGTGGGTTAATACGCCTAAATTGGCCACGTTTCCATTTCAAAGACAAACAGTCAACACACATTGAACCCCCCCCCCCCCCCCCCCCCCCCCCCCCCCCCCCCCCCCCCCCCCCCCCCCCCCCCCCCCCCCCCCCCCCCCCCCCCNACCCCCCCCCCCCCCCCCCGTTTTTCACGAAGATTGAGATGGTCAACCTAAATTCACTGTTAGGTCTGCAAAAGGCCCAGCTGTAGTTTTAGGTAGTTTATATACTGACTGTTTTAGGTTATACATTCAAAAATCCATTGTTGGGGATTTTTTAAATTGTTTTTTAACACAGATCTGGCATTTCATTATAGCTACAGATAATCTGTATGGATAAGTCCAGCTGTGGACAATAATGTAACACGAGAAGTCACATTAGTAGTTACCTGAACTGCGCATAAGCTTGCTATATTATTGCTGTAAGCCATGGCTGCATATTATTGTGACAACCTTTTGTGTAAAGAGGTTTAGGTCTTCCAAAACCAAAAAGGGCAGCTACTGAAGGAACCCATTTTGTTATTCTGGAGGTGGATGAAACCAAGGCCTGTTGATGGTCTTTGGTTGTGAATCTCACATAGAGTTTTTGAAACTATTGTGTATAAAATGTAATTTTTTCACTCCTGCACTTTAACAAACACCTTTGTCACAAGTTTAGAGCCAACTATTGTAGCGACCTAACACTCCACACCCGGAATCAAGGCGTGACAGGCACAAACAAATAAAACCAAATGTTTTGTTAATGCTATGCTTGTGCTGCACAAAAAAAAAAAATCAGCAATGGTGCCACTATGATATAAGCAAATGTTCTTTCCAGGCTGTGATGTCACTCAGCCCCCCGTACGGTGGTGTAAATAACACCACATGCCATGTAAAGAATCCTTAATATTCCCGAAAAGTAAAGGGATAGAACCCCGCTTTTTACGCACAAACCAGAAGAAATCTGGCACTAAACAAAGAGCCCAGTTTCGTGCGTTTACTGTGTTGTGTGTGTGTGTGTGTGTATGTGTGGGGGGGGGCCTGAGTGATGTCACAGCCTGGACAAAATAATTGTTGATATGTTAAAAAAAAAGGGCAGAAATTATGATTTTTGCAGCACAAAACAGCACGAATCTATCAATAAGAAAACATTATGTTTTTTTCATTTGTGTCATTTATAGAGGAGCCAGGTCCACACAGCCACATCAGTCTACTGCCTTGTCATGGAGAGAGGGGGAAACACCATTGGGCTTAAAACCAACACTGTAGCAGTGCTGTTTCATAGGAGAAACCTAAGCATAAAATTCAGGGACTCCTGGAAATAATCCCACCAGGTATCAGAGCCTTAAATGAGATGAATGACGCTGATGCAAACAGTTCTGTGTTTCTCTTTTGGCACAAAGGATAATGCGCACCATGAAATGTATGAATAATTAAATTGCTTATATTTTACTTTTATTTATTTGAATTATTTTCATTTTATACTGATTTATGAGCTGCAGCTGTTCATTAGTGTTCTTGATTTTTTTTGTCTTGCTTTGGCAATACAAACGTGCATGTTTGCACAAGAGAGACAAAATATGACACAATGGGAATAAGAAGAGAGTGATGACTGCAGCTAGCAATGAAAACACCAGCCCAATTAAAGAACCTAAAATAGCACAAAGTTTCTTTTACAACCCAGATGCTATGGACAGATTTAAAGACTCCTCATCCCCTGCAAAGAAAAAAAAAAATCGATGTACAACTGTGACAGGTGTATCCAAACTGAACTAGCAAATTTGCTAAGCCAATACAGCAAACCCCAGAGCTAGCAGCAGACAGACACACACACCCCAGTTACCATGGAAACAGCGCATGCCCTTTCTGTGTCCAGAAGATGCTAAAAGTGGTCAGGCGAAGAAAGCATTTAAGCAAAACGCACCGAGAGAGAAGCTGGAAGCCCTGCTAGCGGACTGCTCTCAGATCGGAGACAGATGCACCGTCATGAACCTGCTCCTCTACACAGAACGCTGAACTCTGGCACGTGGCCATCTGTAAACATTACAAAAAAGGAGGAAAGTGCAATGACAGACAAACTGTGGTTCATGAGGATGATGTCAGCACTGTGCCAGTCCTGAATGTGTACCAGAACAGTGGTGGAAAGTGGTGCTCTTTAACAGAGGCCAGTCTCAGCTCTGTCCAGGAGGACTTTAACATTAAAACGCTGACAGAAACTGAAAAACACCTCTCAGCTGCACCCCGTAAAGAGGCTAAAGACCCTAGAGGAGACAGACCCTAGAGACTGCAACAGGTTGTGGTTGTGGCTCCAACTAGTAGAGCTTTAAGAGATGGTTCCCATGCATTCGATAATGAGACCATCGCCATGACCTGGAGGAAGAGCTCACACAGGTAGTGGCACTAAGGAAGCAAACCTAACATCCATCATCAGACAGCAACCCAACACCCCCAAACAGCAGCTAACCTCCACCCATTCACCAGCAACTTTAACTCCGTAACCAGGCTCCACCCAGACACTGCCGAACGCCGCCAGATCCGGTTTCCAACCAACTGCCAGCAAATCTTACACCAAAGCCAGCCCCGAACCCACCAACAGGAACATGACAAAATCAAAGCTCAGACAGGTGGAGGATGCAGAAATTTTTATCCTGATTTGAATCGCACGTACATCAAAGTAGGTAAATTGTTGCCAGGCTTTAAAGTAATTTAAATAAAATACACTAAAACAGACAGTAAATAAGAACGCAGTAAGATCACTCTGCACAGTCCATTTACAGGCCAACACTGAAAGCCAGAGATACTTCCCCATCCTCGCAAACCATTGTCCACCATCTTGCCAAGAACCAGCATTCATTCCTATACCATCCAGACAAGTAATGCTAGTCTTTTGGCCTAAACCAAAAGTCCACCTGGCGCACCACCCAACTCTGAGCCTCCACAACCTTCATGACCACACTGACCTCTGCAAAGACTCAGTCCTGTGGGCGACTTCTCGTGCTCACTGGTGTGCGGTCTACGCGTGGTGGTGGGCAGCAGCAACCTGAAACGCATCACTGAGCACTTCTCTGTTGGGGTTGAGGTGACAGAGCAGCAGGAGGCAGCTGCCAGCACTCCGCTGCTCTTCATGGTGCTGATGGACATGAGCAACGGCACCAACTGAACCAAGACATGTCCTTGAATGCCGAGCGACTGGCCACCCTCTTCCCCGAGAGCTCCGTGGTCAAGGGCTTCAACATGGTGTCAGCGGGGTGCTGCTCCCTGGGCTGCGGGATGCCAGCAGGCAGGTGGGGCACTTGGCAGTTTCCTGGAGGTTTCTACGTACAAACTCACACTTGTAGATCTGCCTTAGAATGACAGAAGGTGCTTAGCGTAGCAGTCAGGACTCACAACATTGCAGACGGGGGTGTCAGATTCAACAGCACCCTCAAGCAGGGGCTTCCTCATCTAGCAAGGACAATAAAACACACGTGTGAGCTGCACTGCTCAGAACTGCTGGCTGCTCTTCAGAAATCATCCTGAAACCTACAAAAAAGTCACATCTCACGCACATGTTTCGTATCGTCCAAATTCACCTCGAGCTTAGCTGCGGCTACGACGTGTCCGTGTAAACGTGATGTAGTTGCTTTTCCAACTGCGAAAAGACACAGCAGAGTAGCTAAAAGGTTTAAGAAAGCCCAAGAAATAAGGTTAATTTCTTCAAGGTACAGTGACAGAACGTGGTAAAAACTTGGACACTGGGACAGGAGGATCGCCATCAAAGGAAGGACATGTGCACAGCTGGATCTACAGAAAAAACATCCCCATGACCCAAAAATTTGCTTTTTTGTTTTAAAAAAAAGTGTCCACTCAAACATAGAAGTAGAGGGACCCAGAGAGCTACACGGATACATGAGAAAGTTAGCGAAGCGCCAGTCCAACTCTTTTTCCACTCAGAGACAATGCCAACTCCACTAACACCACAGCAGGGCACACTTAACTATTTATGTCTAATATCAGCTCCTGTCACTTCGGGTGCCCTTAAGTATCATGGGACACAACGGTATACATACATGTACTTTTACTATAACTGACTGTGTATGTGTTGCATGATTTATCACTGTTTTAAACAGCCTCTGAAGTGGAGGCTATGGGATGCACTTTTAACATTGATTGTGTTTATTTCATTGGTCTTGTAAATGATTTAACAGATGTAGGTGGTATTAAAAAATGGTAGTGATGTTTTATAGACGCACGTTTTCAACTTTTGCTTTCATCCCTTGTAACATTCTCGGAGGCCATCCCTGGTACGGAAAGTCGGCTTCGCTGCCAAATGCGGCCATAGTGGATTTTGATGGAGAGTGACGTTAGCTTATTTACTGCATTTTAACTTAAATGTATGGTTTTTATCTGCTTTATCTTTGAGTTAAGTGCTGTACGATTGTAAGGACTTTTGCTGTGGTGAACTTTCAACGTTTAGAGGGCCAAGGTTTGAAAGAAAGTCACAACTGGGTACAAGGGGTAGTGCATATTTTATATGATGTGAATGGTTTTAATAGTTAACTTGTAATGAATAATTTTATAAAACAAAGTTGTGTGGGAAAAAAATGCATACTTGTTTGGTACAGTGGAATAAACCCTGTTTCCAGTGTGCAACTCTTAAAGTCTCAAAAACAACAACAACAACAACAACAACAATCACTTACGAATCTCTTAAAGGGACGTTCAGCACGTGAGGCTTCCAGAAGTTTCTCGGGTCCCTTTCCTCATGGCGAAGGCGACTATTGAGGCGATTTAAAAACACTTCTCAGTCTCGCTGAATCCACTAACAAACAGGTAGGTGTGTGTGTGTGTGTGTGTGTGTGTAAGCACGAGGCACAGGTGACAATAACCCACATGAACACAGCGACTCATTCCTACTGCTTAACACACGGTTTTTGGTAGTCATAACCCAAAAAGGAAAATGACACATTCCCACATTGCATCCAGTTACCAACAATACTTAACTTTAAACAACAAAAAAAATTAACTTGTTCATTACGGCAGAGGCTGACATTTCACTCTCAGTGTTTAATGTGCACATTCTCCTTAAGGTAACTTTATACGTAACTACAGTTTAATAAGAGTGAAGGCTTAGGACAATTTTCAGTCGGAACAATAAAAAACCTAAATATTAATCATATACAAAATTGAAACAAACAAATCTTACCAACCTCACCAGCACTGTGCGCGTGCTTAGCACGAGGCGCTGGCGGGAAAGACTCAAACGTACCACGTGCCTTATTTGCATGTTGCACCCGCGTGCGCAACTGTGTGTAAATAGAGGCCGTACTCGACTTGCGACATATACCGACATACGACGGACTCGCGTTTACGCGGTCAATGGTACATTTATTCATTTATTTGTTTGTTTATTTATGTTATAATAACTTAAAAATGAAATGGGCGAAAATTGTCCGAGAACATTTTTTTTCGGTATAAGTTTTCAAATTCCGGCAAGGGAATGAACATCTTATAAAACATGTATACATGAACATCTGGTAATGTACAGTTTACAGTAAATGTAAAGTACAGGTCTGACATCGTAGCGTAAAACAGTACGAAAACATACACGGAAGTATGCCATGACTGAGCTTTTACAGGATGAAAGATGTTCTGTGTTAAAACATGTCACAAGTGTGCATCCACAGTATGGCTGTGCAAAACTGTAGAACAATGATTGCCTGAGATTTGTTTACTGTGCTACTTTTTTATATAGCCGGGCCATTTTTACTGAGCAGGGTTTGTGCTTCCTGTCATCCTGCCCACACGCAGCAAGCAACCATCTTCTCACACAGTGTTAGTTGCTCTCACGAGCAGTAAACATCTGCCCAGGACTACCAGTGCAACCCCCATAGCTCCACCTCCACCTCTGCATCAGTTGCGCCACTGACCGATGACCGAACATCAACAAGCTCAGCGATGTTACCTACAGAAGAGTCGCAAGAGATCGTGTCGCTCGTGCTTACTACATCTCGCTGTCCTACGGCACAGAATACTGATGTTTTTAAAAATGTTATGAACATACTGTTCTTTTTAAAAAGAAACTTTGTTAAAGCATAGAGTAGTGAATTATTTAATAATGGCGTGGATAATATACAGAGACCAGTAATAAAACAAAACAGGTTAAAAACATTGAAAAATGTGTGAAAAGAAGTCACTGTATGGTGGACGACGCAAACAATCGCTCTGTCTGTATGATCTGACTTACAACCGATTCCACATACAATTCAAGGTCTATCTGTACGTGTGATTATTATTGTTTTTTCTGCCGATATTAATGAAAAATGGATTGGGGACGATGTTAGGACTTCTGGAGAGGTGACAGTAAAAGCGACAGTTAACAGGAAACAAGCGAAACGTTTGCACATCAACCTTTGTTAATGTTCATAAATTTCTGTGTTCACGGGTATCTCTCTGTCCTCCAGCCTTCGTTCCTGTACGGTTTCCAGTAACCAGGAGTGCACCCAGTGCCGTGCTGCCTGGTGCTCCTCAGACCTGTGAGCTGATCCTCTGCGGCATTAATGCACCAGATGCACGCCATTAAAGTAGTTGTAAATGTACTTGCAGCAAAGCGGCTGCCATCTCAATACAACTCACTGTCCCTTTGGGGCACGTCTCTCTTATTTATCTTTGTCAAGTACAAAGTAGGAATTCGAAATGAATGTGTAGTTGGAAATAGGGATGATGTGTAGATATAAGTAAACAATCATCTCCTCTTGCTAATTATTTGAGGAGTTGGTTATTTGTTCAGTAAAATTTACACAGGCCTGGGCTGCAGTGTTGTGGAAACGCTCGGATGTTCGGTTTTAAATCACAGTGGCCAGTGAAGCTCAACGTTTGCTGTCCGACTTTAGCACCGAGGTACCCATTTGACTGACTTTTGAACATTTCCTCTATTTGCATTTGTAAGAATTGTATAGTAAAACATGATTTTGTCAGAAATTACTTTCCATGTTTCATTTACTTTCATCAGATGTGATCGCCTGTATTGGAGCGGCCTGTCACTTTGCGGTTAGGAGACACTTAATATTCCAGCCTTGGAGTGCAAATGGAAAAACAAAGCAGAGTAAAGAGGGGGGTTTGACTGGAGGTCAGGGGCTGTCAGCGCCACTTTGTCAGTCTGCCTTTGCAGCTCGCGGAAGGTTAAATCCTCCAGGCGAGCAGC
Source organism: Arapaima gigas (assembly GCA_900497675.1). Taxonomy (NCBI): domain Eukaryota; kingdom Metazoa; phylum Chordata; class Actinopteri; order Osteoglossiformes; family Osteoglossidae; genus Arapaima; species Arapaima gigas. The sequence goes on along the minus strand of UFQX01000412.1, from coordinate 372,799 downwards.
TGCACCGCTGCTGTTCTCTGTTTTCTTGTTTCTTTTATATCACTGATTGGTACTTTGGACAGCAAACAGAGAGAGGGGGGGGGCACAATTTGTCTGCAGTTGTCATGCGATTCCAGTGCAAGATGTGCTGTCCTGCTCTACCAGAGGGGCTATTTTTACACTTCACCGTGGACTGTGTGGTGGGACGGGTGATTTGTGCCAAGTGATAATCGACACATGTATTTACGAGTAAACGCCCGGTCCTAAGCCACCCCGGTCACCTCTTAAATTAAATTAAACTGAGTTGACTGGTTTGTAGTGCACAGCCGTATTCTAGGAATGTATATTTTAATTGACATATTTAAGGGACTGAGCACATTCTTCCTGCTTTATGGTTTAGCAATATTGTTTTCTTTGGGTCCTAAAATAAATAACATTTTGGGCAACAAAAGCTGTAAAAGGGTGAGCCTTTGAACCTGCTGGTTTGTGTGTTTAAATCTCTGTGGGAAAATGGATATTATAGCGGATTCTAATTCTGTACCAGGATGTATGAATATGTGACAAGGCTGCTAAGGTGTAAAACATTTGTCCTTTTTGCATTAAGGTGTCCACTTAAATGATGAGATCTGAGCTCCAGGCTTCAGTGGGACATTTGCATGGTGACAAGATCATTTCCATTACACTATATGTTGGGTATTATACAGCTGCTTAGCAGATCTATTTATTCAAATGATCCATTTATTCATTTGCACATCTTTACAGGTTTAAAACATTTGCCATTTTCAAACTGGTATTTTCCTGAAGGATTATTCAATGGTACATATCGACTTTTTAATTACCTCTCTGGATGATGCTAGACTGCCGGTTTATCAAAAACAAAGGCTGATACACAGATTCAGAACGTCAGGACAAGGATGATGTTCTTTACAGTAAGCAACTTCTCCCATGCCTGGAATGATCAGGCTCATTACTGTATGAAAGGCTGAAAGATGGGCTGTTTCAACAGGACCTTGAATTGATCACAGTAGGAAATGCCTTCACAAGTTTGCTTGCTTCTTCATTGTCTTATGTGGAGGTCAGCAGCAGCACAATTTATATAAAAATGAACTAAATTCATACACTTTACAGGGCAGCACAGTAGCTCAGCAAGTAGTGCTGTTGCCTCACAGTATCTGGGCTGGTTGGGTGTGACTTCAAATCCAGAATGTGAAGTTTGTATGATCTCCATGTGTCTGTGTGGTTTTCCTCTGGGTGCTTTGGTTTCTACTCACAGTCCAAACATGTGTGTTGTGGGCAAACTGGCCACTCTACATTGCCCAGAGTCTGGGAATGGGTGTGCGGTCACTTTGTGATGGGCTGGCGTCCCATCCAGGGGCATGTTCCTTAGCTTTGTGCCCTGCGTTTCTGTAAGAGGCTTCAGAGCACCGTCACCTGCCTCAGGATCAGTGGTTAATAAAAATGGGTGAATAATAAACGTTATCAGTGAGAGGCAGTGTATGAACATTGAGGTCTTATACCTTGACAAAGGGCATGACAGGAGAAGCAGGGATTGAGACCTTAGACTTGACTGGATGGTGACAGATCTGACCACTTCATTTTCCTCTTGTAAACGTTCAACTGCTACAAAAAGGATGTTTTTTTTTTTACTTTAAAGATACTTATAATATTACTATCAGATAGGCAGTGTTTAAAAGGGAAAAGAATAAGTACTGATGTTCGTCCTATCGGCATGTTGCTGTGTGCATCGGTCCATATCAGCAGACTATTAGGTATTAAATTTTCAATTTCTACAGTGGATAAAAGATACCAGGAGATATTGCTGGTGTTCACAAATAGATTTTTATATCTATAATCTCTAAATGTCTATAAAGCTGAGTCCCTGTTTGTTTTTTCTTTACACACAACTTGAAATTTGGCACAGAGGTAATTCTCACCCTAAGTGAGGTTTTTGCATAGTCTCTGTCTCACACACGCGCACACACACACACACACACACACACACACACACACACACACACACACACACACACACTGACATAAGTCATGTTGACAAATTTTCTCATGCTCCCCACACACGCACACACAACCACAGCAGACACCACACGGGCTACTTAACAATTTGGCGAGTGTATAATATGTTATTAGGTTTTACCTTTCCGTCGCTATACCTTTTTGACCCAAGCAGTGCTGGGTAATTCAGGTAGTATTTTTACTGAAGGGGAGACAAATTTTGAACGGATGATAGGAAAGCAGTGCGCAAGCCAACTTTGAGGATAACTCAGTGCACCCGGGGTAATGAAACATAGTATGAAGCTATTATGAATAATGTCCATCTACTACAGGTGGCAGAAAAGAACACCTGGAGCTTATGAGAAGTGCTAGTTCTCCAAAGCCCAAGATGTAAAAGGTCCAGTAATGTGTACCGATAAGTACCGCCCATTTCAACTACTGCAGGCAGGTAAGTAAAAAGTCTTGTGCTTGTCCTGAAATGTTTTTTGAGATGTGCATTTTATCGTGCCCCTGTAGGTCCACTGTGGTCCTCCTGCAGGTGAGAAGCTGCTGCAACTGGAGGAGCAGACCTTGTCCGACTGGCTGACCGACTGGGGTTCAGAAGTTTGACAACATGACAGGGAGGTTTGCAAGGAGAAGACTGTGAGCACTACACTGCATAAAGCCCCTTTCTTTCCACATTCAACAGTTTTGCATGAAAAACCGAGGGCACCTTTAGAGAGGTCTGAAATGACATTCGGGGGAGATGCCTGGAATCATTAAAGACAGAAAAAATTGAGCCATTTTAAGAGGTTCGGAAAGATTTTCAACTGAATGTATTTGGAAAGAAGAAGAACATCAGCAAAACCATAATGCGTCACGTCGCTGCTTTCCCACAGGAGAAGTTAAAATGGTGCTGGAGAAGAGACAGTGATTTTGATTGTTCAGGGAACTGTATTTTAAAGCAGATGCATTTGATAAATTTGCAGGAATAAAATTGCTCTTCAACCATGCTGTTTTTTTAAATAGTCCCTCATTTGATTATACTTTCAGATGTGTGTGTTTTACAGGTGAAGCTGTTTTTTTGGGTGAGTGGTTGTGCTGTTTATGTCTATGTGCAGAAACACGCATGTGCTGGTGTTGAAGAGAGCAGCATAAGTACTTTTGTTTATATGCATAATTTATCGCTTATATCAATTGTTTGTAGACACATCGGTGTGATGCATTTTATTCCGGCCAAAGGCGGCCTGTGGTGGATCTGGGTGACTTTAGATGTGGCAGGAGGATGACATAACGTCAGACTGGAGCTTTGCTATCTCTTGTAGTCATCACCTGTCTCTTTTCCCTGCATATGTGACCTGCAGGAATAAATCTACTGCGTTCATCATAACCTCTTTCCATCAGTGGTTATTTAACAACACAGCAGGACCTCATGCCGATTTAATCCATATCGTTGCTGTTCTTCCCTCTCAACCCCAATGATGTTAAACCAGTAGTGAGGTGTTTACACCAGGAAGTATATTCATTGCACACCCCTGCAGCTGCCATATCCATGTCACAGGATTCAGATGTGTTGTGTTGCGGTCCCCTGCCTGCCCAGGCTTTTCAAATCATGGCCCTGCTAAGATGAGTTTAATGGCCCCGGCACTTACTCCACGTGGCTGTCCTGGCCACAAGTGGACCGTGTGGAGGGGGTGTCACTCACCATTAGCCTCTGGCCACCATTAACTGTGTTGCTTGAGCAGAGGGCATTTGGAACCTCATCGGCCTGCCAGCTTCCATCTCTCAGCTCCAGCAGCAGCTCTCACTAACAACTCTCCCTATGAAATATGCCCCACAGGAATATTTGATGAAAATTAGACTAGCAGTGTTTTCAACACCCGGTCAGGTCAGATGCAGACACCGCAATTAAACAGGACCTTCTGAAAAATCTCTTTTAGACCTGCAGCACTTTGGAGGACTACATCAAGCAGTCTGCAGTTACACATCCTAAACAACTGTTTTCTCTAGCTTCAGGGTGATATTTCCCTTTGCTTCCACAACTGACATTAATTATCTTTAAGTAAAGTCAAAAGCTGTGCTCCACCAACCCAGATGAATCTGTTCTATCTTTGGGAGCTGAGTTGTAGTTAAGTGAACTCTTTGAATTGGTGGCCGCTACATGCTGCACAACAAAGACCAGGAGGCCTATGCTGACGGAACAGGGTGCCCGGGATAAGTGTGGGACACCTCTACAGTGTGGCAGATGTGTTGGATGGCCATGCAGGATAGCAGATCACCCTTAATCCAGTGGAGAAAAGCTGGATCTCCAAATGGACCCCTTTCTCACATGCAGACAGACCCTTCGAGTCCATCTGTCATCGTGGGATCTTCCCCTGCTACTCAGTGTTGGTACAACAACAGGTAACACCCTCCACTTCTTCTCTATGTGTCAAGGGCACTGACGGCAACCTTAACCATCCACAGTTAAATCGCTTCTGTAAAGGTGCAGTGATCGAGTTGGGAAACAAGCCAAGGAGCACAAGTCAGCTGAGCAGGAGATGGTCCCAGATGGACAGCCTTCCACACGGGAAGGTCAGACCAGGCTAGGATTAGACTGCTCCTGGATATCTCTGTTTTTTAGTTTATTTTTTGGGGGTTGCCAAAGAAACAGATTTATGGTTTGACAGCAGCGCCTCAGGCATTGAAATAGAAAAGGAAAGAGCCCCCTTGACACGTGAACAGTTAAAATTTTCCTGTGGAACAGTGCTCAGAGCAGACATTTAGACAGCTGAGCATTATGTTCTTTTCAATCGACCTTCCTTGGAGTCATTTTCAATGTTGGGGGGAAAAAAAACAACAGTAAAAGAGGACTGCTTGGCAGTGTAAACAGAATGTGACTGTGCCCTTCTCGCTGGAGAGATCACGTACGGAAGGTGACACAAACTTTAGATGACTCACTCTAGGCCACGAAGGATGGAGAGAATCAGGTGAGATTTCGTCGCAGCTCACATCCAAGTGGGACACCTGGTGCTGCGAACGTCACGGAGAACCAGCAATTTCCCATTTCTGTTTTACTGAAACAAATGCATCGAACAAGTACTAAGGACACCAGAAGACTGCAGATACTATGCTGATGTGCTGCCTAATTCTGTACTTCCTAAAACGGAACAAAAACCCCCTATTTTCCCTATTAACGTTTCTGGTGCTGAATTACTGCAGGTCCTTGAAGTATTGGGTCCATCCTATAGGACATCTTAGCGAACTAAAACTGGAATTGCGTCAGCGTCACATCATTGGTTGAACTGGTCTGAACATCTAAATGACCTTGTTTCAGGGCATAGATGACCCCCCCGCAGGGGTCGCCCACATGAAGACACAGCCTCGTGGGTAGCAGGCGTTCGGTGATCCAGATGTTAGCGTGACACATGCTACATTTATGTGAAGAAGAAATGATCTGATTTTAAGCTAAATTATACAAGGCATCTTTAGCGTAATAGCCTTGTCTGGACTTCTTAAACGAATGGCGCTTTATGTCCCGGTTCTTTTTGTTTAACCTTTTATATGTGACAGATCCCATGTTTCACTGTGTTTCTGTTTCCTGTATATCCTTGTGCATCTATCCATACCCTGCCTGTAAAGTATTCTCCCCCACATTGTATACTCCTGCTAACTCTGTTTCCTATTACCTCTCTGTTTAGTGTCCAAATAGGTGGGGACCTTTTAGCATCACGACACAGATGCTAAAAATGAAAAATTAAATGCCGTTTAGAGAACAGGAGGGATTAGCTTGTAAATGAGGAAAAAGGCATTGTCTACAGCACACGGCACACTTACTAACCTGCCGAAGCAGGAAAAATGTCCCCGTGCTTGGGGGACGGGTCTGTGGCACTAGCCTGTTATGTAATGGTTATTTAACGCGGAGCGTTCTGCCCGACGCCCGGGCTGCCAGTCATCGATACCACGACTGGGTCAGCGTTGTCCTCCAGGCCTGAACCTACAACCTACCAATGGTACTGTCATAGACTCTGCTGATTTACAACTTGGAATGAAATTAAAAAGCACTGGGAGAGACCTTGGCATGAAGGAATGAACTTGAATATAATATCCTGCATGAAATTTCACTTCTAAATGACCACGGTTATTTTAAACAGTAAGGGAAGTTACACATAAAGCAATACGGACACCACGTTAGTCCCAAATATTATTATTTACACTGTATTTCAAGTCATATAAAGTTATTACTGTTTTTGGTGTAGAATACGCATTTTACCCATTTACAAATATTTATTTCATAAATAAAGTCATTTGGATTTTGTGAGAATCAAATGTCAGAAAGACCAAAGCAGTAAATGCTTATCTGCTTGTTTTTCTCTTGAATTTTGGTGGTCGCAACATCATATCAAAGTTGTAAAAATGTCTGACATGTTTTATCTTCATTTCTGGCTATTTCAATAATGATCTGTAAACTTTATCTATCTATCTATGTGTTTCTCTATGTGTCACGTTGCATAGAAATAGATTTTTTAATATTCCCCAGGGTACGGCTTGACAAGTGTAATGTTCATGCTGGAAGAATGAGAGTGTTTGATACAATTTCAGCTTTCTTGTTCGTGCTACTCATGTACAAAATATAAATAAACATGATTAGCAGCTGCCACATTTTATTTTATGTCAAAGCTCACCCAAGTCCAGCAGCATCTGACCCTGTGTGAAAAATGACCAGGAACTGATTAATCTGCTCTTCAGCGTTACGCCGCTTCTTCAATTTCTCCTTTCCTACGGCCCGAAATGCCCACTTCCACACTGCCTAACTGGTCTCTTTCGAACGATTAATTATTTTAGCCATAAGAGCAAGACCACCTTCCCTAATTTCAATGTCCAGCAACAACTGTGTGTAGATTTATACTCACATAAATCTGTCAGAGCACCCAGTTTCTGTCCTATAACCTCAATTTCTCTGCTGTGATTTTTACTGATCTACTGTGTGTTCATTTTCATCACTGAGAGGTAAGATATTGGATTCACCCCTCTTTCTAATACTAAAGTAAGACATGCAAGTTTCCTTTAGAGAAATGAATTAGGATTATCTATTTAGTTGGGATTTTCATTTTCATTTTATCTATACTAGCTGAGTTAGCTGACATTTCCCAGCTCAAAAAAGTGGCAGTGGAAAGGTTAAATAACGTTGTACATGACTAAACTGTTGTACTTTTAAAGTGGGTGCATTTAGTTATGCAAGTATTGTTGGGGTGATAGACAGGTAAACACCACAGAGATTGACGTGTGTGCCAGTCATAGTCATGTGGGAAGGAGTAAAAAACAAAATATATAAAACCAAACTTCATTACCCCTACATCACTAAACTGTGCATTACTGTGTGTGTGTGTGTGTGTGTGTGTGTGTGTGTGGAGCAAGAAAATCCATCACAGACATCACAACATCTCCAATCCTCATCAGAGATCAAATTTAAAATTTTCGGTACAGTAAACAGGCTTGTCGGAATTTAATGAACTTGACTATGCAAAAACCTCAGTTAGGGTGAGAAGTATCTGTGGGCCAAATTTCTGTCTGGGGCTTGAAAAACAAAACTGTACATAAAGAACAAAGAAACAGATAAGCAAACAGGCAAACCGAGATCGAGCTTTATGGATTATAGATGAGGGGCTTAGAAAATCTACATCACACTTAGTTCTCCACAACTTCTCATAACCATGCAATGATGTTCAGATTTGGTGATTAGCGAAATAATGGAAGGTGTCTTCCCTTCATTTGTATTCATGAAGCCACCATTGAATCCATTTTACAGTGTCTCTTAACACTGTCTCTGTGTGATCGTGACATACACCTTAATCTTTGTGTGTGTGTGTGTGTGTGTGTGTGTGTGTGTATAAAATTGAACCTTGGACCTTATATACATACATCTGTCACCACATCTACCGCTACTTACCTGCAGTGGTTTTTTATATATATATAAATATATGTATATAAATTCCTCAATTCTTTAACAACAAAGAGTATGATAAATAAATATTTCTTCTGCCACTTCTCTGCCTGTTGTGTTGATTCTTGGATTAATTCTTCTTCCTTTTTGCTCACGAGACAGCAGATGGGGCCACTACAAGGAAGAGCAATGACTTTGCTGCACTCTGCCAGTGCCCATGTGGGCCTCCCAAAGTCCAAGCTGAAGCTGTGTGTGAGATTCAGTCTCAGTGATTTTTCCCTTCATAAGAAACTCAATCACTGCACGTTGTTGGAATAGCATGTTCTTGTCACACATTTTTATGCCGTGAAATATGAACACTTGACTGAAACAGGTGTCAGTTTTTATTTCAGGTAATTACATGTATTTAAAAGCAGAACTCTGTTTGGTTTGTTTGTTTATTCTCCATTTTTATAAAATAGCTTGCAGCATAGCAACTAGCATCCTTATTTGCTTTAGAATTAATCTCATTTCAAACTGCTATATGCTTTGCTTATATTTACATAGAGATTTTTCCTCTTTATGTGAGGTTAGTCTTAGTTAGTTATATACTGCTAGCATATTCCCCTTCACAGCATAAATTCATATCTACTTGGGAGGGGAAGAGCCGTACCTGAGATATTTAGCGCCTGTGGCGGATCTTTTGTTGGCACCTGCCCCCCCACCCCCACCCCAAATACGCTGCGGCAAAGCAACAGCACAAACAGAGCTCACTGAATTCCCAGCAAACAATCATTTCTGTAGACCCCCAGCACCTCCGCTCTGCCTGAGACCCGGGACCCGGGGCGGAGAGCCACTGGGGAAGGGCGAACACCTGCACACTCTGCCACACCCAGCACTTTCGGCTCCACAGGCTGTGAAAGTGCTATTTGCCCTGTGGGTTCCCCGCTGACCATGTTGCTTTGAAACACAAACTGGAGAAAATGCAACCTGTTTCATCCATTTCAGAGAACAGAGGCTTTTCCTCCTCACCATAGTTGTCAGTACAGATAATACATCTGGGATGACATATATATATATATATATATATATATATATATATATATATATATATATATATATATATAGAGAGAGAGAGAGAGAGAGAGACCTATTTTATGGGTCTAATTATATGTATTTAAATATTTAAAAAAATCACGTTTTTGATGGCTGTTACCTGCACATCGAATGTCCCTCTGAGTGAGATATATATGTATATATGTCACTCAGATATATATAGTGAGAGAGAGCGAGACCCATTTTATAATAAATTATAAGTGATGTGCATTTAAACATCATCAAATATAGTAAAAAGGATGATAATGTGACTTTTTATGTTCCGTCATCTGAATGTTATCATGAAGACTGAATATATATGTTTAGTTAATTAAAAAACTAAAGGAACAAACGTGGATGCTGACATTCGTCTGCCGAATACACAGGTCCTTTACCATGTTTTCACTAGTAAAATTCTAGTCCTAGACCTGACTGAAATACATATGTGATGTTTTCTTCATTTGAATATTTTCAAACAATATTCAAAAAAATTATCCTTTAAGACTTAGGGTTAATATTACAAGGGTGTCCACTTTCTAGAATCACCGCAAAGTAAGATGAAAGCTTTATTTTAACGTTTCTGGGTTTTACGGGGGGAAAAAACTCCAGGGAATAAAGGCACTTTCGCTCGCCCCCAGTTTAAGGGCTGAGACAGGGCGTGAAAAGTTAAATCCCACCTCTAGAAGATAAGGATTAACAGATTTGTCACAGACGTGGAACCGCCACTTTGGCAGAGATTAGAGAAGAAATGAAATAAGAAAAGTTGATTTGATTTTGTCACCAGCCTTATGTGGAGATGAATAGGAGGCGGGATCCGCACCTCGACCCCCCAGAACCGCTCTTAAGGGCTTTTTATGGCGCACTTTAAACGCAGTATAAATGTTTTCGGTCTTTCGTATGTGCAAGTAATTTGAGCACCAAAATCTCTACACAGCAATATTTACACAGTTTATAGTGTATAACAACATATTCGTAACTTCTGCGCTTTTGACAGCGCGCTTGAAAGCGGGTGTCCGACCGACATCCATCGCTTTTACTGCCCCTCGATTTATTATCAGTGGTTGAACCACGAATACACCTATTTTAACAGGAGAAAAAGATTTAAAATGTCACATTTGGAGCAGACGACACCGAATAAGATTAAGACTGAGAAGTGCAAGAATGGGGGGATTTGGCTGTTTGTAATGCTTTGTGATTCAATATTCTCCTCGGGGCGACGTTCAAGGATTTGTAATTCATACATAAAGATAGATTTATTATTGTGCCCAACTTAATCCAAATTACAGCAGGCTTTCCTCGGAGCTCATTACGTCAGAGCGCGTTCTTCGCCCGCCGCGCACGTGGAGGGGCTGCGAGCGCGCGCCGAGCGCCAATATTACAGCGGCGCTCCGACGGCAGCGCGCGGCGGGAAGCGGTCCGCGCGCAACACGGGCGCTCATTTTAATCTTTATTTCCATTAAACACGGTGGGCACTTTTCCATTCGCCCACCTTCCTCATTCCTGCCGGGACATCTTCCCCGCGCCGGAGCTCCACCATTACTTCTCCAAGCAAAGCGGACTTGGCGGCGCATTCTTCGCGGGGGGTCCAGAGGAAGCGGCTAGTGGGCGGCCTGCTGGGCGTCGCCATGGCGCTGGCCGTCATCATCGCCATCCCCCTGCTGGTGCAGAGCTCCCGGACGGCGGCGCACTATGAGATGATGGGCACCTGCCGCATGATCTGCGACCCTTACAGCCCCAAGTCGGGCGCGAGTGCGGGCGCGGGCGCGGGCGCGAGCGCCATGGAGGTCATGCAGGAGCTGAGCGCCATCCCTCCTCCGCCCTTCCTTCAGGGCACCAGAGGCGAACCCGGGCGCCCGGGGAAGCCGGGACCTCGCGGTCCGCCGGGGGAACCGGGTCCTCCGGGTCCCAAGGGACCGCCGGGAGAGAAGGGGGACTCGGGGAAGCCGGGCTTCAGCGGCCTGACCCCGGGGACGGCGCGGACCGACACGGGGGACGTGGCCGCGGCAGCGGGCGCCGCGAAGATCGCCTTTTACGTGGGTCTGAGGAGCCCCCACGAGGGCTACGAAGTTCTCAAATTCGACGACGTGGTGACGAACCTGGGGAACCACTACGACTCCTTCACCGGGAAGTTCACCTGCCAGGTGCCCGGAATCTACTTCTTCACGTACCATGTGCTGATGCGGGGGGGCGACGGGACCAGCATGTGGGCCGACCTGTGCAAAAACGGACAGGTAAGCGGCGCGTGTCCCGCGTTTCACTGACACCAGGGCAGAAGCGGCTCGCAGCCAGGTGGGGTCCTGCGACCTCGGGGGCCACCTGGTCCGCAGCGCAGTTTCTTGCCGTTAGATTCAGGGAGATAAGAAGATACGCGCGCGCTCTAAGGCGCATTTCCGAGCGTCGGGACCGCGCGTTAACCAGATTAACAGGAGATCAAGGTAAATCCCTGCAGGTTAGCGGTCAGGTGGGGGGGGGGGGGGGACGCGTGAAGACGCTGCTCCCTTAAGCACTCCGTGTCCGACACACGCGCACGTTACCCACGGTGTGACCAGTGTGCTGTTTCTCACCTGTCCAGTCACCAAGGGACTGTAACCCGGTGCGTGTGCGTGTGCGTGTGCGCAGGTCCGAGCGAGCGCCATCGCGCAGGACGCCGACCAGAACTACGACTACGCCAGCAACAGCGTGGTTCTCCACCTGGACTCGGGCGACGAGATCTACGTGAAGCTGGACGGCGGAAAAGCGCACGGCGGCAACAACAACAAGTACAGCACCTTCTCCGGCTTCATCCTCTACCCCGACTGAGCGCGGGACTGGGCGCGCGCACGCCACGGGGGGGCCCCGCGTGGACCTGCTGCTGCCCCCCCCCCTCCTCCTCCTGCTCACAGCTGTACTTTGATGGAGAAGGAGAAGAAGGAGGGGGAAGGAGATGAATAAAGGCGTCGCGTCTCTTCCCTCTTTCACCACTGACTCCTGACACCGTTGGGACGGCAGCGCTCGTCACTGTCCTTTGGCTTGTGACACTTTTTATTTATTTATTTTTTTTAACGTACTTTGGTGTATTTAAGAAAACTGACGACATGTGTGTATCTTATAGGAGAAAAATATATATAAAACGAGGAGGCGGAGAAAAATACTGTATTGTACCCTGGCTGGACTGAAATGCTGTGCGCCCTTGTCGGTTGTCCGTTACTGGATGACATGTTGCTGTTGTCGAGTATTTCAATAAACATTTTTTTTTAAAGAAAGTTGCTTTCAGGCACTCAGATGTGTGAAGACACAAAACCGTGAGAATATTTGCTCAAAGCTGCGCTGTAAACTGATCTAGTAAAGTCGCGTCATGAGGGTCGACAAAAAAAAAAACCGCATGTGATCCAGGTAATTTTACACACGATACATGTAAAATCACACAAAACTGGTCGCGTGCTGTTTTAAACCGGACCAATTTTTACGGAGTTTTGAAAGCAGTATTATTATTATTATTATTATTATTATTATTATTATGACCAGGGCTTTAACGATTCCTCGTTCGTCATTGCTCTGAAATACTACTGTCGTTAAACTCTTATTTCCAGGCTATTCCGATGTGGGTTCGAATCCAGCTGAGGCTGTGTGGAGTTCGCTTGCTGTCCACCTGTCTGCGGGTTTTCTACAGGTGCTCCGGTTTCCTCCCACAGTGCAAAGAAGGTGTTTCAGGGAACCTGGCGACTCCAAAGCGTCCCCAGTGTGTGAGTACAGCCACCCTGGGTGGCCTTGTGCCCTGGGTGTCCTGGGTCGGGCTCTGGACTGCGGGGACCCTGACCGGGACGCACAAAAGTGAGTGACTGCAATAAAATGGTAAATTTGTCACTTTTGATGTCCTGGAATGGAAGAAAGAATTCGGAACAAAATATATGTTAGCTGAGATTTGTCCCACTCCCCCTCCTAGTTCTGAGTCCAGTGATTCCAGGTGGACTCTGGACCCCCGCAGCCCTGAGCAGGACAAGCGGTCACTGAAAATGGACAAATGGATGTGAACATAAGACCTTTGCAGAAAAAAAGAAAAAGAAAATGTCCTGCAATTATAAGTGTTTGCAACAGAATGACTTCTAGAATCTTCCATAAACTGTTCCAGAGAGGCAAATTTAAACTTAAATGTGAATTTAGACACAAACTTAAACACACACACAACTTGGAATAATAAAAAACAAAACAATTAATTAATCAATCGATTGATTAATTAATAACATTGAACAACAGAAACTTGCGCCGTTTCTACGATTTATAGTCTAATTGTTCAAATGCTCCACTTTCCAGTCGCTGTACCTCCTCTGCTGCTGCATCCAGATTTACTGCAGAACTACTGGCTTAAAACCCTTCAGCAGTGAGGCAGATTTATGATGTCAGGGTGGGGAAGTATGGAACAGGTTGGATGGTGAAAAGTGAAGGAATTAAACGCGGCCGGCGGGGAAGAGGCGATGATGAATGCCGAGCAAAATGAAGACTTTCTTGTGGAGGGCACAGTTTTCGTGCCTCGACGTCCAGGGTCTTCTCAGTGGAAACACGGGTTAACGTTACGGAAAACTCCCTGCGACAGACGATTTGGGCAGTTTGGTACTGAAGGTCGGATGCAGCACTTTGGAATGACTGAAGCGCGATGTGTGTGTGAAGTAGCCAGGGGTTTAGCATCAAAAAAGGAAACCAGGTGCTGCTTTCACTGGGCAGGAGGCCCAGGGACTGCTGGGTGAAGCAATGGGACGTGGGAAGATGGTGATGTGGAGGTGGACATCGTGGAAGCCGTGTATTAAACATGCCCTGTTTGACTATGAAGAGCACAGGAAGAAGTGTTTGCATCCAAATCCTGTCCTGATATTTATGGCTAGATATTTCACCAGAGCAAATCGGGGTAAACACCGTGCTTTGAACCATATAGCACGGCTGCTGTTGGACTTGAACTGACGATACTCAGGGACCAGTAAGTAGCTTGCGTGACCGGTCAACCCTCACAGAGATCGTTCAATCTCACACGTGAGGTCTGAGAAGCTGGGCGTCGGCCGTCTTTGAGACCATATAGCCTCATTGACTGAGGTTCTGAGATCTTTCACAGTTTCTACATTCTGGTTTTGGTTCTCCTCTTTCCTCCTTTTTTGGATACAAAACCCCTGGCTACTTCACACACACGCATCATGTTTCAGTCATTTCAAAGTGCTGCATCAAACTTTTCAGCAGATCTTCTTGCTGACCAAGAGAGGTCAAAACCTCGCTTCAGAAAAGAAGCATTTTCCATGCACTATATAGGGTCTAATGTTTGGGATCATTGAAGGAAGACGACCAGGAACCAGATGGATGGAGTCAATCACAATAAGAGTGGCCACAACTTTCAGAAGAGTGTGCAGCCATTCGGCTGGAGGCCACCGGGGGTCAAGGTGAGAAGAAGCCAAACCCTTCTTTGTACTTTACTGACTGGGGACTTTTTCTACGTAAATTTAACAAAATGGGTTCAAAAGAGGAGAGGCAATGTGGTGCAGCAAGGAGGTCTGCTGTCTCACACCGCCTGGGCTGGGGGTTCGAATCCAGTTTGGTCTCTGTGGCATTTGCATGTTCTGCTCAAGTCTGTGTGGGGTTTCCTCCCACAGTCCACCGATGTGTTTCAGGTCTGCCGGTTGCCCTCAACTGTGTGCGTGTGTTCAGCCCCCTTGTGACACTCAGCACCCTGAATAGGGTGTAGTTCCGTTGACCATGACCATGGTTACAGGATCAACGTTTCAGATTTTCTCACACCGTCAGACATATTTGTTCTGGCCTGGGGGTATCTGCTGTAACACGATGCTGCGTAGAAGGACATCATTCAGACACTGGCGATTTGGGATGTGCTTTTAGATGCCGAATGAACTGTTAGACCACCACCGTCGAGTTCCAGTTCAAAGAGGAAATTATATGGTGCTATTTTTCGTTGCCCTCGCTCAGTGTAAAATGGCCGCCACCGGACAGGTCCTGAACCGCCTTCATTATGCGGAGCCCCTTCCGTGTGCCGACGGGACGGGTGTCACTTGCCCCTGCCCCGTGTCCCCGGGCCTCTGGCACACGCCCGCTCCGCGGTCACCAGACCCCCCACACGCCGTCAGTCGCATGACAGGCGCGGGGAGGCAGTCGCGTGAACGTGCCATCTGTCCCTCTGTTTCGCCCGGACCCTGGCTGACCCAGAGCTGTCCGATAAATCATCTCCCCAAGCAATTAGAAGAAACGCCTACTGGAAGTGGGGCTGTGAATTCAGGTCGGTGGCACTTGGCAGAAGAAGACAATGGAAGTGCGTTTTTTTGCAGCTTTTGGTGAACGAGGACTTTAGTATTAACTCGTTCCCGGAGGCCGCGGTGTATGTGGTCTGTCGTCCCCTTTCTTTGCTCTTTGAATCTCACAAATGATGGTATGAACTGGTTAGAACCTTCAATCGCCTTCTCCAGCGGCCTTTCCGTTCAGCAGTGACCTCAGTGCCCATCTTATTACATTATCAAGGGAGCTTTTTCATCACGTTTAGTTCAGTTGATGTTTAAAGAGGCTTCTTCTCACACAGGGCTGAACGGCAGATTAAGGCGACAGAGCAGATAGCAGGTATACAGCAAGGGTGTAGATACAGGTTATGTGGTAATGGGGGCAACTATGCAGGGTTCTCTTCATTACTGTTCTACTCAATCGTTGTCCTCAGAAACAACTCATTTGGTTTTTTTGGCTACAAGATGTAACTAAAGAGGGGAAAACATCAGACCTGGTTTGTGTTGATTTCAGCTTTCAAATCAAGAACATCTCACCTGGAGAATTACAAGGAGAACAAACTGACTAAACCATCCTGGGAAATAGTTCAGATCTGAGCCAAGCCCCCTCCCCCCATGGCTCCACAGGGTTTCCAGAGAGTAAATTTATAACAAAAACAGTCTAGAAAAGAGAAACAAACCAAGAGGTGGAAAACAAGTTCAAACTCTAATTCTTGAAACAACACTCAACCCTCCAGGGTCACTGAGATCACTAAAGCAGGCAAGGAAAGGCGGCGTGGATGGAGGATCTCCTCCACCTTCAAACTGCGGCAAACGCTGCAAAAACCCTGATGTTAGACAACTTGCAGCTCTTGCAGTTTTAAAACAGTGAGCCACACAGAATCTCCTCGCCCAGAATTGCTCCTCACGCCTCCTGAGTCTGCCTTTGAGCCTCCGTGCTGGTGGGGATTACTACAGCCTGCTGGCAACAAGGGGTCCTTGTGGAGCCAACATGATGGCTTTGTCCCCACACACACACACACACACACACACTCACACTCATCACAGGTCAACACACAGAAGAGGAAATATGAGCACCTGCAAGTAGTGCCAGGAAACCTCCTTTTATAAGGACAGTTTCCAGCGTGGAGGAGGTGGGAGGCAATTGTCCTGCAATAGGTGTCTCCCAACCTTTAACGCGTTCAAAGACTTCAGGCGAACTTCTACTTTTCTGTCAGTCGCCGTGTGTGAATTCGTTTCTTGTTGCTGTACATTGTGCTGCCAGTTGTGATGATGTGCGTCGCTGTATCTACTGGCCACAAACCGGTTCACCCTTCCCCGACTCCCCGACGTGCCACCATGTTTGGATGGTCTGAACCGAGTCGATTTTGCCGGTCGTACAAACTGACCCCCCGAAGAGCCTCCCGGATGACTGCCTGGCCGCCCGGAAACCACTTATGTCGCCGGGTCATTATTTTCTGCCAGTTTTTTTTTGCCTTTTCTTAGTGAATAAATGTTAGATTGTCAGATTCCCTGGGTTTGACACGAGCCGTCAGACTGGGAATCAAAGTCTGAGTCAGCAGAATAAAAATGATGCCGTGACCCAGATTCATCTGGTCAACCTGTGGACGTGTGACACCTGAGAGATTAATCCTGAAGGGTGGAAAATCATCTTTGGAGTTATTGTGCTGGCAAAGTGTGGGAGCTGTTTGTCTTCTCCGGCGGACAAGTCACATCGCAGACGGGGGAAGAATGGTTCTTTTATCATTGTACTCCAGTTACAGAGGTTTACAGCTTATGGTTTACCGCACCGAGAAGAAGCTACCGGTAAATTAGGCAGGTAACTTCTACGCCTTTGACCTGTCTGTCTATCAAGATGTCAAGCAAACATCCGGAGCAGCTTGTGAAAATGATCTCGGCAGCTGCTGGAAGAAAAAAGAGAATTTGTTCATTATTTCGCGTAACGAATCCTTTTCCCAGGATAAAAGTGAACGGTGCGATAAAGTCAGACGCCGTTCGCAATCATTTCTGTCCTTCTCTGCCTAAGAAGCCGGTGAGATCGGTGGGCAAGAGGCACGACCGAGATTCTGCTCCTGATTTATCGCCGTGTCTTTGCAGAGACCTGACGTCTCATTTTGACATTGTCGCCATTTTCATTTACGAGCCGAAGCTTTCCTTTCTTTTTTTAAGAGCTCCGCTGAGCACTTTTGCTGACAAACTGACCGGTGGTCTTGTTGTTTACAGCCGGTGTCTCGGTGAAGTCAAATTGTCCGCTGCGTTCGCTAAATTGGGCGCCTTGGCTTTTGGGGGCGAGAAGGACCAGAGGACAATAAAAGTATAAACTCATTTGGCTTCCGTCTGAGCTCGATTTTCTGGGCCCCTGTCTGCGGAGATGGAGTCGGGTTTGTTTTATGCTACCCGTTGACATCTCTGTGACGGTTTGACAGACACTAGATTCCCCTCACAGGCCTGACTAATAAAACAATAAGACGTCTGTCACCATAGATGTTCTCTCTCACGCCCTCAAGATGGATCGCAGAATTTAACTGTGCACCAGGCAAATAGCTTTCTTGCCTCACTTAGCTGCTTCTTCTGATACGAGCGGAACCGAGTTTTGGGCCCAATTGATGTCTCCATTTCCTCGAAAGCTTTGCTGGAAAATATCGACGAATGGAAAGTGGCCAACAGTGGCGCTCACGTCCAGCTGAGGGGCCTGAAGGATGATGGAATCGGGCAAATAACACCCTCCTTTGAGCAGCTGGTGTCACTCAAAGTTAGCAGCCGACACAGAGAAGGAAGCGAGTAGATGACAGAACTCACATCTGAGGAGGAACGCAGTTGTGTTCGAGCCTGTGGACCTGGTGCACCTTTCTGTCTGACATGGGAGTCACGAGACTTTTTGGCCAACATGAAGTCGACAAATAATTTTTTTTTTTTTGATGGCACCCACGGGGTTCATTTATATCTGACTTTGAAGAAAAGGCACTTATGGTACTTCATGGAGAACAGACTGGAACTTGTTTACCGCAAGTGTGGAATAAAGTTAGCAGGAAACACACGCCGGACCCGGGGAGACATGAGTGTCGGCAAAACTGCGTAAAACAGGTTAAATGAGCCTCAGGTGACAACTGGAGTGATTCAAAAAACAAAGGGGTGGTAGTAAGACGAGCTGGAATGAGATCTTACACAAGAATGATGTCAGGAAAGCAGATCCACACAAACTCAGTTTCATGGACAAATCTCATCTGAAGCCAACTTGGTGCAACTTAGTTGAAGTCAACAGCTTCAATCCCCAGTGGGTAAGAAGACACCGGCTCATCATCAAACGGGGGGGTTACATGGCAACCTAAACCCAAATCCTAACCTCTAACCCAGAACCATAAACCTCAAATCCAGGCCTCAACTGCTAATTCTACCTGCTAACTGCTAATCTTAACCCCAAACCATAAACCCAATCTCTAACTACTGACCACTTACCCTAAGTGTTCCTCTAGTTAAGGGGACGTGGTAGCAGCAGGAAGAGCTCCTGAGGACGCTGGAGGAGGACAGAAAGCCCATCAGTCAAAGAGGTGCAAACTGCCTGCCAGTCCAGAGTCATCCGTCTCCTGGCCGCTGTGCAAGATGATGGATCGGGGGGGAAGGAAAGGATCGACTTGGATGATTTGCTCATCGCCGGCGCCAAGGTAGAAACACGGAGGCGGTTATTAAAGAAAACGGGAATCGGTGACACCGGTGACGGAGACAGCAGCCAAAACGCTCACCTTGGCGCAGAGGGGTTTCCAGGCGGAAGGACAGTTACTGCCGTCCCTGGTACATCTGTTAATGAAGTGAAGACCAGCAACGTGGACATTAACACGACTCGCGGTCAAAGCGACCATTTCCACTTCAACACCATGTATTTCAGTACATTTAATGCCAAACGTGTCATTATGTGGAAGAATTGAATCAAATAAGGATCCGTTTCCACGGCCAGGATGTCAAGGTACTTCAAAGGTCTTTTTTTCAAGGTGGTTTTGAAATACAGTGTTAAAACCTTTAAGAAACATCCCCCCCCCTCCCGTTTTCAGACACACACACACACACACACACACACACACACACACACACACACACACGGCAATAAAGCAGGGGGCAGATTTACAACACAGGAATGTTAAAGTTCAACCAGGAGCTGAAGAGGAAAAGAAGACCCTGAAGAGACCACCTTTAACAGAGTAAAATCTGCTTGCTTGACTAAAGCACGAGACACTAAAGTCGCTATTTGCACTTCAGCTGTAACACCTGCCACTCCTCTCACTTCCCTGAGCAGGATGAGCGGTCGAGGATGATGGATGTTTCCAGCACACAGTCATGCGAAGCTCTTCTGTTTGCTCCTGATGCCGGTTTATTCATGGCTACCAGATTAAACTGCTGTTTATTTTATATACCGGTTGTTGGTGGAACAAGGTCAGGTTACACACCTCACACAAAAGCACTAAATCCCAGGCCCTCCCAGAACACACATCTCCAGCGTTGTGCGCATAAATCAGACTGGCTGCTGCTCATCTCTTCTCTGATGTACAGCTTGGCGTCTTATTCCCCAACCGGCAAAATAAAGTGGGCGTGTTTCACAGGGCAGATTCCTGGGGGGGGGTTCGATCTGACTTAGTGCTGGTTGATGAACGACAGCACGACCTCCTGCTGAGTTCCACGGAGATGTGCTGTCAACTCACCTGTTATGGATCGTCCCGTGGCAGCAACTAGACGGAGGTCAACTGGGGTCAGGACCTCTATTATTCTTTTATTGCTCATTTGGTTGTTACATAACGCAGCAATGAAGTTGTTGATGAGTTTGGCAGCCACCCCTAAAAAGAAGGGATAAAAAAAGAGTCTTCTAGAAATCCTGGCTTGCCGACGGCCCGCAAAACACCGGTGTGGCGTCAAAATGGCCCGGGTGGAACTTCTAGGGTGTCTGGCAATAATAATAACACCTTTACTAAAAGTCTTGGCTCAGCCAATACCTTGAGATGTGAAAAATATTATTCAGTTCGTGGGGTTTAAAATTGTGTTTATATGCAAATAACCAAAAATGCAAATATAAAAAAACAACTGTAGGCAGAGATACTGAAAGTTTTGAAAAGCTGTCTTGATACTGCAGCCGTTTTACGTGTTATATTGATATCTTGCGCAGAGAAGCGAAACACTTGTTCTTTGTTCAGCTGTGAAAAATATGCCATCTATATCTCTCTTTCTGTAAGTAGGAAACCCATTTTCATGTGTAAAGAAACAACGTTCATGTAGGAACAAAACATCTGCATCGCGATTTCTCTTGCTTTTGTTTATCGGACTTTATTAGGAGGGAACAGGCGAACGCGTCAGCTGGTATAAAAGAAAACGCAGCAACGTGTTCCTCCAACTCTGCTTGTAAACACAAGTCAGGTTGCTTAGCAACACCAGAACAAAAGCACAGTATTTTACGGCACGATTTCGGAAAGTTGCGCCGAACGAGCGCTTGTATTTTGTGTTAGTGGCCTGTGATAGAATATTATTGTTCTCATTAGCATATCAAAACAAACAGGCATCATTTTGAGAAACTTGGCCAGTTTCACCTATAGGGGTCACATTTCACTCGTGTTATTCATTTTATTAGTCGTTTGTTTTTTCTGATCAGCATCGAATTTTGATTTGTTTACAGGATGCAGAACATGATTTTTTAAACTTTTTTTAACACCTTATGCAAAACTGGAAACAAAGGCTTAAAACAGTTAACGGTTTTGGATGTAATTAATTTGTAAGATATTTAAATTGACTGTATGGGATCATAGAGAAGCCAGGAGGAGGGAGAAGGTCTAAAGACGACTGTGATTTGATGGGTGAAAGGACAGGTTTGGCAGCAAAGGGCCAAGTGGGTTTAAGTTCAGTGCTCCCTTGGCACAGTAAAGTGTGGGGAACAACTCTAAACATCTCAGAAGCAAGGTGGATACCCCAGAGAAGCTGCAAAACGGATCACTTTGCTAACACCAACCACCACCCGCGTGTTTCCCTCACAGTCTCTCTGCCCTGCAGACTTGATAATTAATGAGCTGCTGTGGGGATGTGATGTGGATCAAAATGAGGAGAAAGACACGAGGAGACACTGTCCTGTTCTTCAGGGTAGCAGCTGTAGGCCTGTGGGGTGTGTGGTTCCTGGCACACAGTGTTCGTGGAAAATGGAGAGGAAGCAAAAGAAAAAGAAAATGAGAAAACAAAGTCATAAAGCAGATCTGAAATTACTTTTGAGTACCAACCCATCTTTTTATTCAGCCAAGGACATAGAGACAGAAGAAGTAAACAGAGGAAATGCAAATACCAGATCCAGATGTGCAGCATACAGCAGAGATTAAAAGCTATAGTACTTAGCTGGGATGGCGATGTCAATTCTGTCAAAGAAGTTCCAAAAAGGTGATCAGATCTTCTTCTAACGACCGTTTCTTTTTAAATGGCCAAAACTTACCAACACTGGATCTGCAATAATATATGACACACACTCACTGGCCAGTTTATTAGGAACACTATTCTAATACCAGATACAGCCCTCCCATTGCTCTCAGAACAGCCCGAATTCTGCATGGCATAGATTCAATAAGGTACTAGAAACATTCCTTAGAGACTCTGGTCCATGTTGACATGACTGCATCATGTAATTCTGCACATTTGTCAGCTGCACATCTATGCTGGCAATCTGCCGTTCTGCTTCACACCAAATCTGCTGTAATAGATTCAAATCAAGTGACTGGGGAGGCTCCTGAACTCACTGTCATGTTCATGGGACCAGTTTGAGTGACTTGTGCTGTGTGACACGGTGCATCATCGTGCCGGAAGTAGCCATTAGAAGACAGGTTAATTGAGACCATCAAAGAATGCTTGTGGTAAGCAACAATATTTAAGCTGTGGTGTTCAAACGTTGCTGGATTGGTATTAGGGGGTCCAGTGTGTGGCAAGAAAACATCCCCCACATCATTACACCACCACCACCTGCCTGAACTATTGACACAAGGCAGGTTGGGTCCACAGCTTCATGCTATTTATACCCATCATCTGTGTGTTGCAGCAAAAATCCAGATTCATGAGACCAGATGAAATTTTTCTAATCTTCACCTGTCTGGTTTTAGTGAGCCACTGCCCCCTGTAACCTCAGCTTCCTGTTCTTGGCTGACAGGAGCGGAACTTGATGTGGTACATGTTCGATATGTCATCCGTTCACAGATACTTTTCTGCCCACTGCTGCTGTAAAAAGGGTTTATTAGAGGTACTGTAGCCTTCCTGTCGGCTCAAACCAGTCTGGCGGTTCTCCTCTGACCTCCCTCACCAACCCAGTGTTGGTGCCGCCCCCAGAACTGTCGCTCACCGGATGGTTTTTGTGTTCCACATCATTCTGTGTCAATTCTGGAGACTGTTGTGTGTGGAAATCCCAGGAGAGCAGCAGTTTCTGAAACACTCAAACCACCCTGCCTGTCATCAACAGCCACACCACGGTCAAAGTCACTTAGATCACATTTTTCCCCCATTCTGAGGTTTGATGTGAACATTTACTGAAGCTCATGGCCCCTGTTGGCATGAATTTATGCACTGCTGCCACACGATTGGCTAATCAGATAATAAGGTGAACCAGCAAGTGTACGGTGTTCCTAATAAAGTGGCCACAGACTGTATTTCTCATCATATCATATATCACCACCCTTTTGAAAGCCTTTCCGAGTTCTGGAGAGACCTGGGTTGAGAAGAATGTTGTTGTTAAGTCCTATTTCTGTGGGTAGTAGCTGTGTTCGGTTTCCAGACAGATGACCAGTGGTGTCCGTAGCAGCAGTTATTCTACCAGTTCATTGCACTGCAGTTCTTCCTCTTTCATGTTTTCATGATCCTCAACTCTGCACTGTTTACAGTGACCTTTCTCTTTGCAAGGCATGTCAGAGTTATGAAAGTTGAAGTCTTGTTATTTGAGCCTCTAGGGATTATTTAGGTTTGATCACCTCGAGTATCAATGAATTTATTTGTCAAGCAGTTAATGCTGCGCCCAGTATTTTTTACCAACACCATAAGACAAAGGCTTCCATTTTCTCCCCATCCTCTTCCCATCCATACATCTGTACAGAGAATGCTGTAGTTACATCTCTGCCCTTGAGGATCTTGTCTAGGCGATTCATTGTCAGGTTTCCTTACTGCTTGTCATGTCATCCTAGTAGGTTGAGGGGGTCAAATTTGTGTTTTTTCTATTTCTCCTCCTCTCTTCTTTGATCTAGATAAGCAGATGTTTCAGGTGATCTTCACTTTCAGCTATTACTGCAGTGTTAACAACAAAGGTCGTTGATGAGTCTCCCACCGATTTTCCCACCACAGCTTTCCTCACACGGTCCCGCTTCTCTTATGCCATTTTCTGCATGCAAGTTGGTCGAGCACAGAGAAAGTTTGCAGCTTCGTCTGCCATTGCCGATTTTAAACCATTCCACTTCCCCTGTTCCGTCTGAACTGTTCCTTCTTAGTCGACGTAGAGGCTGCACATGAGCACTATCAGGTGAATGACAAGAAATCACAATAACTGACCAGTTGAGTTATGTAAATATATCCCAGCACTTCTCCTGGCTACAACGGTGCTAAATGTGGTGCAGTGTTTTGGGGTAAAAACTAAGTCTTACATGTACTGAGGAAGGTGCCTTAAAAATATTAATACAGTCTTCCCTGCCTTATGACGGTAATGTACTCCTCAGAATCCTTCTGTAATGCGAACAATCATAAGCTGAAATGAACCGCATGATCACGTCAGTGTTCCTCAGCCTCTGGCCGCTTTCAGGTCGATGGATCATCATGTAATAACAGCTGTAATAACTAATAAGCCGTAAATAAAGACATTTATTATGTTAAAAAAATGTAATGCATGTAAGACGAGGGCTTTGTGTATTTGGTGGGGATCCTGCCCCCACTCTAGGTTAGGAAAACTTGGTCCAACTTCCCTCCCAAAAATTTTGTAGCAAAACTTCAGTTAATGAAATGTGGACGAGACTTTATGTTCAGTTACAGTCCTAGAGGTTCTAGGTGTTATTTTCCCGTCCAGCAGACAACTCTTAAATAATTTTCACAATTTGGCTTCTCTGCCTAATCTGCATCTGTTACACACTTTGCAATGTAGGGTGGTGGGGCAGGCAGCAACTGAGGATGCTGGGACAGGAGGAGAACCTGCAGGCTGTGTTATATTTAAACGCACTGCTTGAGACACACAGAGAAATGACACCCTTTGTGTGACGGTCAGCGAGGTCCTCGAGCCCAGGAGGAGCGAGACACGTGGGAAGCTGTAGATGGGGGAGCAGGACGGACAAGATCTTGAGAAGCAGGAACTTCTGAGAAAGAGATGGGCCGAGAGATCAGTGAGATCATTTGAAAAGTTCTTTGTTCAAGACATAAATTAGAAGACCTGGGCACAAAAAGGCTGAGAGGAAGACGACTTCCCTTCTTCTTGACAACCACCATAAAACCCTGACCGCCGAGGTCTATTTAAAATAAATAATATCTTGTATCTAATCTGTTAAGATGTCTTCCGACTTTCTGTGCTCTCAGCTGTGCTGTAACAGTGCAATTTGTCGCAGCTCATGTTTAATTCATCGCAGGTTGGTTTCTGTCACTTCTAGATGTGGCAAAGTTATACCGGTAATCCTGCTTTTGACCTCAGGTAGTCTGCTTGCTTATCTCAAGATGAACAATAGTGGCCCCTTTTCTGTCATTCCACCCCCTAAATAAGACGGAAATCGGCTCAGACAGCTTGGCTGAAAGGAAGCTGATAAATAATTGAAAGTGCAAAGTGGGCTCAAGCTTCTGTGGGATTGAGGCAGAGCTTCAAACAGGAGACAGAGGAGTGAGAGGAGGCCTGAGGTCAGAACATAAATGACCCGCAAAGTTTTGTATTAATTGGTTCGACCCAAGGAAAGTATTTAACGCATCTTACCAAGAGAGGGCCGCGCGGTTCACCAGTCCATCTGCACTAATTTACTGCGGGGCACGATTAATATTTTAATTACTCTCTGACTTTGCTGTTCTTCTGAAGACACGTTCCATCTTCTGCCTGGAGTGCCCTTGTCTTCCTTGTATAGCCTGTCAACTCTCCGAATTCATCTGTCTTTCTTACTCTCCTTCGTTCACTTTGTGTTCATCTCTATCTTCTCCTCCACACTTAGCAGGCCTACAAGCTGATCTCATGCTGCTATTTCATCCCTCTTTATCGCTCACTCTTGCACACATCTTACTATTTCATTTTCTTATCCAGTCTCCTTCTTTCCTTGGATCCCCAACATGCCCCCTCACCTCTCGGTACACCAGCCCTCGGTATCCAAACTCTCTATATCCCAGTTTTTGCTATAAAGGCTCTAGAAAATAGATACCTTTATATATCACTATGGGGAAGGAAACCTTTGGTGTAACAAATTTGTATCTGAAGATTATCTATTAATAAAAAAATTGAAATGCAGATGAAAGTCAAAATAAATAAAATATCATGCAGTATCATACAGTGATCTGTAATACACAAATACTGTACTCTAGCCTCAGCAAGATGTGCCTGTGCTGCTGTCTTACCAGCTGTTTCCACCTGTTTCATTTCTTCTCAACACGTTTGTGCCGCGTCACCACATTTACTGCACATTTCATTTTTTAAATAAACTTATTTATTTAATTGCGGTTGTTGTGCGAAACAGAGGCGACGGCGGGTGACAGTGACACTCGTCTTTACAAACACCACATTCATGACCACATTAAGTCTTTTCTACTGAGGTACCTGCTGTTTACCGTGTTTATCCTGCTCAACTCTGGGCTTCATAGTCATAAAGGTGTTTCCCGACGGGCTGGGGAACATTATTTATTTTTTTATTTATTTATTTTTTTCCCCACCTATTTAAAATAATGGGAAACAGACACCTGGGATCTGAAAAATTTGGTATCTGACACATTTTCAGGAACGAATTACGTTCAGATACCGAGGGATCGCTGAGTCATCTTTCTTTGCTGCTTCTGCTCTCTGTTCACTTCATGTGTTGTTTTTACATCTCCACACTCTGCAGTTGCTGTTTCCTTCTTCATCCCCTCTTCTCGTGATTCGCACTGTCCGCTAGCCTGTTTCTTGGCTCTCATCTCTCTCTCTTCATCCTTGCCCGCCCCTTCTCTGTGTGCACGGAACTGAAAAAAAAAATCCCATTTCTGCCCAATCTTTCTTATCAGCAAAGAAACCATTTTTCATTTCCATTGCTGAACCACCTGAATGGAACCCCGACAGAATACTCACCACCTTCAACTCTCCTACAGCCTTCTTCCCTCCACATCATTGATCTTTGCTCATGATTTTACTTCCTTCTCCACTTTAACCTCAAAAAAACCTTTCTCAAATTTCCCTTTTCTCACCTTGTTCTATATATTGTGTGAAATAACATCACAGAGAGAGAACATACCACCTGTATCACACTGCTGGTCCGTGTAGACCATCTGGTGTACAGATATGGTGAAAAATGAACAGTAGGGTTTCCAAACTGAGGTTCATTGAGCTGCAATAAACTGAATGACCTGAAAAGGATGGCAGACTAGAGTGTGGGAGGCCTTTGACTACGATGTTCTCCTGCAGCATGTCAGCTTTCCCTTCAGCTGTTGCATTTTCCGCATTTTGGCAGAACTTTCAATATTGACACGTTTGTTATGCAATTTCAGTGCAGGGTGACTGGACCATTATGGGGCACTTCCCTTGTTGAGATCCCTCTGGGGTGTCTGTGCTCCTCGGGGAGAGAGCTGTAGTCCATAGGGGAGTTTTTTCAACTCGTATTACTGAGATGATGGTTTGCTCATGGAGACACAAGAAGGGTGTCCATCCATTTCAGGATTACTTTAAATTATCAGTCAGGTCAGACATCCTCACATTTACAGACGGGTGTTCAGGTGTCGACCAAAACACCAAAATAAGTTTTAATGTACTGACAAGAGAATGTCAGCATAAACAGTTTATCTTCATCAGAAAGAGAGATTAGGTTGTGGGTTAATGATAGAATAGATGGGGACCAGACTCTATGTTGAAGGTCTCTTCAATGCTTGAGTGGACTCTCTTCCATTGTATCTTGTCACAGTCCACAGTCCCAGAATAGGTGTATCAAAAATGCCAGGAGCTGCTTTACACTTAAAACACGTCACTGGGAACAGCATATGAAGATCTACTGGGGTAGGTAGAGTATGTGGACGAGCTTGAGGCTTCTGCTCCTCGATGCCAAAAGGCAGCCTGGGAAATCTTAGGCACATACTGTACATCTGGTCGCTGAAAGACGGGTCAAAGTCACGTCTCCATGTTCCTCAAAGCATCATAGGAATTTTTGCCAACCCTTGTTAAAATGACATAAAAATGGGAAAAAAAATGCAGAGCTCAAGCGTGTGGAGATGTTCACTGTCACCTCAGCTAAGTCTGTCCCAGTTCTGTTCTCCGTGTCGGAGAGAAACTTGCCAATGGGGAGGAAAGGGGGGCCTAGTTGGAGAGGTTTCCATCAGGTGACTCCAAAGTGGCTCCAGGTACCTTGTCCTGACTCTCCATCCCTCACAAAAACCAACGTGTGAGGCTTCCCACCGCCAAACCCTACCTTCTGCAGCCACCTTTAATTTATTCCTCACTGGTTGAACTTTCCACTCTGCTCATGTGGTACATTTTAATAGGGGATAGAGGCCCTATTAGGTGCACAGTGACAGTTTTTCTATGAGACCGACATACTGGTGTGCATTTTGAATCAAGATGAACCAGTGAGCGGCAATTAGCAGCACCATGAATAATAATGTTCATGTCCTCCCTCTTGCTGGCATCCATAGCTAAACACCCCGTTAAAGTGCACATTCACACGAACACCCCCCCAAACACACACACAAAACAAGTTAGTGTAAAAACAGATTAAATATTGTGAAGGTATAACTCAGCTGAAGGTGTTGGTTTATTTCCCTGGGATATTTCTTACCCAAAGCCACTCAAATGTGAACACGCAGTGCTGCATTTGGGCAAAAAAGGTTCCCGTTGCAACAATTTTCAGTCTTAAGCTTCAGTGAAAGTTCACATCAAATTTCATAATGGGGGGGTCAGATTGTGATCTAAGTGGTTTTGACCACCACGGGTTGAGTATTTCAGACACTGCTGCTCTCCTGGGATTTTCACACACAACAGTCTCCAGAATCAACACAGAACGGTTTGAAAAACAGAAATGTTCAGGGAGCAGCAGTTCTGCAGGAGGAAACCCCTTTCCAGTGAGGGAGGTCAGAGGAGAACTGCCACATTGAAGGCTACAGTCACTCAAATAAACACTCTTCACAACAGTGGTGAGCAGAAAAGCATCTCTGGACACGTGAGATGTCCAACCTTGACTTGGATGGGCTACAACAGCAGATGACCACATCGGGTTCCGCTCCTGTCAGCCAAGAACTGGGAGCTGAGGCTACAGTGGGAGCTGGCTCACCGAAACTGGTCAGCTGAAGATTGGAAAAATGTCACCTGGTCTCATGAATCTTGATTCTGCTGCAACACACAGATAATGAGTCAGAATTTGGCATAAACAGCATGAAGCTGTGGACCCAACCTGCCTCGTGTCAACAGTTCAGACTGGTGGTGGTGTAATGAGGTGGGGAATGTTTTCTTGCCCCACACTGGACCCCCTAATACCAATCCAGCATCGTCTGAATACCACAGCCTACCTGAGTGTTGTTCCTTTAATGGCCAAAATTCACCCGTCTTCTAATGGCTACATCCAGCATGATGATGCACCGTGTCACACAGCACAAGTCACTCAAACTGGGACTGTGAACATGACAATACATTCAATGAACTTCAGTGGCCTCCCCAGTCGCCAGATCTCAATCCAATAGAGCAGATTTGAGATGCATTAGAACAGCAGATCGGCAGCATAGATGTGCAGCTGACAAATGTGCAGAATTACGTGATGCAGTCATGTCGACATGGACCAGAGTCTCTAATGAATGTTTCCAGCACCTTGTTGTATCCATGACACAAAGAATTCACGATGTTCTGAGAACAAAGGGGGGGGGGGGTCCTACCTGGTGTTCAAATGATGTTCCTAATAAAGTAGCCAGTGAACGTACATACATACATACATACATAAATACACATAAGTGAGAACTTAAAGCAGATACAAGCACACACATATATGGTAGGTGTCAGTGGTTGTGAGTAGTGGTGGACATGCAGCCTGAGATGAGGATGTTCAGCAGCCTGACAGTCTGTGGAAGGAAGTTGTTCCTGAGCCTAGTGATTTTGGACCTCAGGCTCTGATGGTGCCTCCCAGATGGCAGTGGTGAAAACAGACAGTGGAGATGGTGTGAGGGGTCTGCAGTGACGTTGTGGGATCTCCGGATGCACCGCTTGTTGTAGGTGGTCTGGATGGTGGGCAGTGAGGTGCAGGTGTCGGACTGGGTATCTTCACTACCTGCTGCAGAGCTCCCCAGGAGGTGAGGATACTCTCTGTGGCACAACTTATAATCGCATTTACAACTTGTTTTCATTCAGCTAATGTTTTTCAACCAGAGTTCAGTGTAAACACTTTGCCCAGAGCTTGAGAAGCAGTGAGAGGGGAATTGAAACCAGGACCTTCCTGGTTGCAAGTTCATCCAGTACCCCTTGTTCCACCTGCTGGCCCAAAACTCTTACTTTCTATTTCAGATTTCCAGCAAATTCTGTAACACAGGAAAACTTCAGCAGTTTTTTCCCCAAAATAGTGCAGTTATTATTAACTCATACTTAGCTGACGGCCAAACAGCAGTGCTAGAGACCAAACTGGTGCAGTCATCTACCCACCTATGCAGTGTAGCACACACACTCACACACACAGAAGTGTCCGCATGTGGGCATCAAACATATGATGTACAACCGTTGTACAAGACGGTGTAAGACAAAACCGACAGCTGTTAGACTCATATCAAGTCTCCACTCATCCTTCTGTGATCTTTTGCTCATCTGCATCCGCCTGGGATACATTCATTCAATCGGGACTCCATAACAACCAAAAGAACAGGTGTTTTATATGCGTCAAACCGCGGAAATTACAGACGAACCACAGAAACGGCAGAATTTCGGTATGAAGCAGCTCCGCTTCTCCTGTACGGTTCATACGGTCAAATACAACCGCACACATCCAAGTTTTGTCTGGAAAAACATTTTTTGTCGACTAAGTGGGGGGTTTTTGTGTTTGCTTAATAAATGAAACTCAAATTTAATGTTTCTAAAATGTTAAAATGACTTAAACTCAGAAAAAGTGCTGCTTCTTGGAGACGAGAAGCTGCCTGACGGGATCGAGGCCTCAGACTTATAGCCTGACAGGGGGTCCGACAGGGGGTCGGACAGTTTTACCTTCAAATTACTGTGCTTTAATCCGAATTCATTTTATTCTAAAATAAAAAAATAGGCATTATAATCCTGAATATTAGCCTTACATCATTGTCCCCCCCAGCTTTAAATCTATCACACCTGATAAATGGTGTGATGTCATGTATGATTTTATTCATTTACAGCCACAATTTCCTTGTAAGATCAGATGGAAGTGGTTTCATTTTCGGTTAGTAAATCCTTACTTTGACACTGTGGACAAGTTCAATTTGAACCTGAGGGTTTGGGGGGGGGTTGAAGTTGCGAAACTCCAGCGCTGTTCTTTTGGACGCGGAAGTGCTGAGCGTTTCTTACAAAAGTTGCGACCGGATGAGAGCAAACCGGGCCGAACTGGCCGTGTCGCCACCGCACGTCCCAACACTCGTCCGCGTTTCTCGCCCGTTTTCCACAACGCTCAGCTCAACTCGCCGTGTTTCCCAGCATGCTGTCACGAGGCTTAGCTTGCAATTTCGCTTACGGGGTGCCGCGAACCGGAAACTTCTGTCGATGTCTTCAGATCTGCTTTTCAGGGAAACAGTTTCGCTCAGAAGCGATGCTATTCTTACTAAGCGTGAAGCGTTTATGGTAAAAGGGCAAAAACGGACGATCGCGTTTGTTCGCCGCTCGGCTCCTTTTTCCCTGCATTCTCACACGCCGGGTATTTTGCCCTGAAATATTTCTGCACAAGCTTTACAAACAGAAGTAAAAACTGTAATTTTGCTCAGTGAAAAAGGTTTGTTCTGTTGATTGAACCTCGGGGGGGTGGATCTCTCTGGTTCCTCTTTATCCTCAAATCTGAAAGCGTCGTCTTAAAAGCTGCAGGTACGAAACGTAAAATTTCGGCATCTTATACAGTATGTGGCACTTATGGCTGAAATAGAACAGACTCTGGATGGAGTTCTTGAGAAGCCACGTAGCTGGTGAAGGTGTGGAGGGACACGGGGGGGGCTGAAGCCTCAGCACACAGTGAACGCGATGAGAGCCCTGGTTTGGAGGCGTCCCCACAGGACCAACGCCCTCCTCCTCCTCCTCCTCCTCCTCCTCCTCCTCCTGCGCTTATGCATTCTGGGTGTCACGCGAGGTTCACGCCACCAGGATGAGTTTGGAATCTCGGCAGGGACTTCTCACCTGCCCTCCCAATCATCCGCCTGCCTCGGCTCCCTCTCCTCCCTGCCCTCTGCGTGACAACAATGTAGAGCATCTCAATCCGCTCGATCGCTTCTTGGCTGTGAAGAGAATTTCCACTCAGCGTGTTTGTTACGCCGCCATAACAGCAGAGAATGTTCTAGAACTGCTTCTTGTACAATGAAGAAGCTCCAAGAGAGCAGGAAAAACTCATGGAAATACATTTGGCCCATTTACTTTGTGCGCTTTTGTTCGAACTTCAGCTGGAAAGTTGAGCTGAAAAATGTGTTATTTCTGCTGCCCTTTATCTAACATTAGATCAGAAACTAATGGATTCCAAAAATATACAATATCGGGAAATCAGGAAAGGAGGCAAAAACTTTCACAACACTGTGTGTGATTGAGTCTGGTGAAGGTTCTGCTTCAAGTGTAGAAGATCACGCTGGGCCAAAGGTCAGTTTGTCAACTTTATGTTTGTACCATGTGACTGAAGGCCATGTGTTCCAGTCCCCTGGCGATGAGGTGCTGAGATGTCAGCTGTTCAGCTCCAGGTGGTGGGCTGGGCTGGGCAGCCTGGAGGACTGCTGGACAGATGTGGGAGGGCACACAAGTTCTGAGGGTCTTCTGATGGTGCCTCAAAGAGATGGGCAGTCTTGTTAGGACAGAAGGACGTTTGACGTTTTAAAAGTTAAAGTTTCCATTTTAAGTTTGAGGATTGTGTGTGTGTGTGTGGGGGGGGGGTTGCAGAGAATAAAACTGCATTTGTGATTCAGCAAAACAAAGACTGTTAGTCAAGGGTGTGAATACTTTTGCAAGCTGTTTCTGAGTTAATTCAGATTTATGTGACACTGCCGACCCCAAACCCTAAAATAAGCTCTAATAAACAGCAGATACAAAAATCACACGCGGATATTTTATTTAAATCCCTAAAAGTTTTGATTTGATTATCTGTTCATTTCGGGATCAACAGGCCTGGATGCGAGTCTCAGATCCAGAGGGAAAAAAGCTTCTAGCCCCCTTTTCACATTGAGAAGTGACGTTTAGGAGCTTTGAGGGAAAAACCGGTGCTGTTTACCAAACAGGGTCTCCACTTTGATAGGTGGTGCGATATGTCAACAGGCACAAAGAGGCAGAATAGGGCAGCGCACATGAGAATCAGGGTACGATTCCATCTCCCCGACTAAGGCAGATACAGAAGTGCTCCCGAAACAGGTGGACCTCACACTGACATTTACCGCCTTTCAGCACCATCTTCACACCCCGGTAAAACCTGCAGGCAAGCCTGACCATTTACTGAACCACCAGCGAGCAGATCTCCTCTCCTGCCCTTCTTCACCTCGGTCTGCAGGTTCCAGCACTGCGATGAAGCGGAGAGAAGATCCCACATTGAGTTGTACTAACACAGGTTTGAATTGCCGCATCTTATGTTTATACATCTAATAGACACTTTTCTCCAAACAAAAGAGCATCATTGAATATCTAGCTAACAAATTTGTACCCCGTGTCTTTCCAGGTACAAGTACAGCATCTACTGACACATCTGTAACACACACACACACACAGGGAGGACTTATTTAAGTACATGTGGCTGGGGTGTGGGAAGAAACCAGAGCACCGGGATTAGCCCTACGCCAAGTTGGGGAGAACACGTGAAGTCCTCACGAAATGAGTTGGGGTTGAACCCCCACCTTCAGTCGCAGTCGAGGTGCTACGAGAGGACCGTTGAGTTCGATTTCTGGAACTCATTTAAATACTCCATTGTTTGCCTGAGGTTTTGAGGTGAGGGCAGTAAGAATAAAAATGGAAGCAATGAGGAAGTTGGTGCCGTAAAAACAATCCGACTCAAGACGGGTGACGTCCGGTTTTGAGATCCCTCTTCTTGTGCCGCAAACGGAGCTGAAAAAGTTTTTCATTCCTCACATGACAAATCCTTGCCAATTTTAAATCATCTTTCCAGCACTGAAAAGCTGTGATTTCATTCGGTTCCAAAACAAGCCTCAACTTCCAGCTTCGCTCACATTTGCGTGGAAACTGCTTTTGTCCTTTTGACCCCCTGTGTCACCAAGTAAGTGACATAAAAAAAAACACCTCCTGCTTAGTTCATCTGCGATGCGAAGAAACTCTGACCTCCGGGGAGGTAAATGAGGTAAAAACTGGGCTCGTGGATGTGAACTAAAGAAGTAACTTCTGAGCCGATGGCATTTTTTTTTTTAGGGTCCCACCGAAAAGCGTTAAATAGAATCCATTAAAAAAATAAATCAGTTTGACAAATGCCTAAATAATTTACACGGACGTGCATCAGTTTTCCCCATTATTGTTATGATTTCGCTGCAGTCGGGATGTGACAGACCTGTGTCGCGGACCTGTGGCTCTCAGTCAGTCTCATTAAACCTTCCCGATCGGCGCATTAGCATTAGCATTAGCATTCTGGGCCGCATTACAGTCCGGTCCTGCATTCATTACAAAGCATTTGTCAGAAGTGCACGTTTAAGCTCTTGGGCGACTGGGGACATAACATCATGGCCATGGCAGGTGCTGCTCTCCTGGTCCTCAGGCTGAGTTATGTCCCGGTTGCTCCGTTTCTGCCACCTGATTTAAAATGATCGTCCGATGATTCACGGGCCAGAAGATGGCCGCATTACGCCAGCAAATGTCACAAGTATATTACTCCTCCCTTCTGCCTTGTATATAATGAGCCTTGCATAGCGTGGAAGGGGAGGGGGGATCCGTCTCAACAGCCCTGCATTCGCTCCACAGGAGTATCGAGACCCAAGCATTTCCGAGATTCCCCTCATCTCTCTCCCCCAGCAACCGTGACCCGCACCTCAGCAAGGTTTCTCTCTCGTTATTTTCTTATTATCTCTGACGCCAAGCGTTTATTCTGCAAAGATGCTCGGGATGTTTGCCATTTTCCTGTGTTTTCGTGCCCTGCGGTCAGTTATCTTGTAGCTGTCGAG
Organism: Arapaima gigas; assembly: GCA_900497675.1. Classification (NCBI taxonomy): domain Eukaryota; kingdom Metazoa; phylum Chordata; class Actinopteri; order Osteoglossiformes; family Osteoglossidae; genus Arapaima; species Arapaima gigas. The sequence goes on along the minus strand of UFQX01000412.1, from coordinate 338,146 downwards.
GATACGGAGGTGTAAAAAAGTACTTGACCCCGTCCGGATTTCCCCTACTACTGTACGTTTGTCACGCCGAATGGTTGCAGATGTTTAGATGGTCGGGATTGTTTTATTACTAACGGATCAGTAAATAGAAGCATCCAAAAAATCCACCACCGTCCTCATTCTCCACCCAGTCGCTCCCTAATGCCAACTTGCCTCGCTGAGAGAAGATACCATCTGTAATCTCACGGGTTAATGCATCTGGGAACATCTCCGAAAGGCCGGCACCACAATCTTACTCAACGCAGAATGTAAACTTTTGTCAGCAAAGGGAATCGATAAATTAGTCGGTGCTGTTAATGTTGGAGAAGCGAAAGCCAGGAGATGCTTTGGTCAGAATTTTCTTTTGGTACAAACAGTCTCATCAATCAAACGGACATGCGGCAGCGGCCCTCTTTAGCCGCCATGTGAGCGCTGCCACGCTAGCTGGTTGGAGATGATCGATGGTTGGTCATCCAGAAGGCAGCGGATGCGCATCGTGGGCTGCTGGCCCTCCTCCAACTTGGCTGATCTGCAGAAGGTCCTACGAGACCTGGTGGGTCACCAGGTGGCTGTTGAAATTAGAAGCGGGACCAGCGAGAGGGATGAGGCTGTGGGGTTGAAGCACTAAGGTAAAACTCGGGTCCTGGAGATCAGCAGAAGAGCCAGCGAACGTCTTAGTCACTGCATTCAAAGGAAGAAAACGTTTCTGTTGCCAAACTGCTCTTGTTCAAAGAAGAAGTTATGATCTCAGCTGACTAGATTAGTAAAGATGCCTTCGAATTACAACAGTTGAGGAAACGGGAGAACGATATGCGCTTGAATTTTTGAACCTTGAACATTCTTCATATTTTAAACCGCAATTTTTCTGCCTGCCTACGTTACGCATTTTGCCGGTTTTGGAAGTCCGTCCCAGAGCGGATTACATTTTCTCAGGATCCCGAGGTTCCTTGTGATGTGGCGAAGTAGCTGAGGACGGACGAGCGAACTGAGCGCACGGCGGGTGTCGATGGCACCAACGTGACACGTGTATGAATAACAAAAAGCGTTTTCAGTTCTTCCTAATGAGCCTTTTTGTTTGTCCGCATTTTTTCAGTCGGGCCAAAACTCCAAAGCATACAAACCGACTCAATCCTGGAAAGAGAAACAAGGAAAAGTTCTCCGCAGCTACATGAAGATGTGTGGCAAACAAAAAAAACATAATGACATATCTGTAAAAGTCAAACCGTATTATTTGACGTTTCACTTTTACAATAAAAAACATGCGATATTTTGTCAGAAACATTCAGGGTTATGTGCTACAGACGTGATGTAATTGCCATAGGATTTACAGAATTAACCAAATGTTTTGAAGAAACTTCTCGTAAACTGTTGGTTTGGAGGTGACCGTTGTCCTGTTGTGTGTGTGTGTGTGACAGTGAAGGCGTGTCATCCAGGGTGTCCCCCTTTCAGACTTCTCTGGCCATCCACCGGACAAACAGTTGTTCAAAACGGATGGATGGATCTTTACTCTGAGACGACTTTTTTATGCTTTTGTTCCTGCAGGTAATTTTCACGGCGGCTTTTTGCTTCGGAAAAGTCCAGTTTCCGAAGTAAATCCTCCCCTCCTGAAAGATAAACCTGGAGCTCAACTTCCTTTGCCATGAATCTCAGATTCACTTAGAAGAGCCAAAGGCCCTGGCAGAAGTTGTCAACAACACAGCGAGGGCCACAGGTTTGCCGAAGGAGAGGTGAAGGACACAGGTAAAATGGGCAGGTGTGACAAATATGCTGTGTTTCTAAGGGCACTGAGTCGGCCCCCTCGGGCCGTCACTTTCGGAGAACTTAGCGGAACATGTGACAAGGTGGAGTCGTCGCAGAGGCAAAATGCCTACCTGCCGTAAACAAGGTGTACACCTGTCACTGTGGCAAACCCAGGTCACACAGCGGGGGGTCAAGGGGACTTCAAACTGTTAAACTCATTAATTGCTCAGCAAACTTTTAGCAGCTTCTCTTCCTCACATTTAGCCTTTTTCCTCCAGCTCCAGATTTACTGCCGAAATCACGGGGGGCGTCATTGAGTCGGTGGGAAATATATAAACGACGATCCTTTATATACGGGGGCAGATTTCAGAACTGTGATCGTAGCAGCTGAACGTTCTGGAAACTGTAATAACGAACAGCGCAGAAGAAGGGGCGGAAAGTAAACTTTAGGAACGACTGTTTCGAATTTCAGCACGAGTTAATAAAGGCCCCCCTTCCCCCTCCCTCCCGTTCCCTTTTCTGTCACAGAAGCTCCCCCTTCCTCAATTATTTATTTACAATAGTTTTCAATTATACATCGTGGACCGCGGGTCGTGTGGGGCTGACCCAGGGTTCAACTGGCTAATAAATGCAGAGGAGAGACGTTCATGTTTTATTTCCAGGCTGCTCTGGAGGGAGGGAGCAGACGGCAGAATGACAATTGGCGTTTTGTATTTAAATATCACCACGACACCCCCTGCATAGTGATGTACGCCCTTGTGTTCGAAGAGCATGATTTTGGGGAAAGGTAAGGAACGACAGCAAAGATTTAAGAGTCATTCAGACTTCTCCTTCGGCAGGGGCTGGGAGACAACTGGGCGATAAATTTAATCGTACACGTCCCGGGAAGTTGTTAACGGTCCGAACGCGTGATCTGGGCCGATAAATCGACCAGAAGTGGCAATTAACTATGGAAGACATTCCCGATAATATGATACGGTATTAGTCAAACCGGACGTGTTACGTTCGTGAGATTTTAAAAAGGAGACGGCGTGTTTTCCCCCGTGCGGTGAAAACCGTAAAAATAAGCCGTAAACCACCAAATGTGCGTTGACACAGTCGCCGCGATTTATTATAATGTCATTTTTCGCAATAATAGACAAACTAAAGGGATTAGACTGAAACAATATGATACAGCGGTGCCAGGGTGGACAGTTTGGTGGAATAACGTGAAAGAGACCAGTGTCGTACAGGATTTTCTCCCTCCGGTTTTTCTGATACTTTAGCGCAGGTTGCTGTGCCGGTTGACGAAGAGATTCCTTCCGTCATCTGTCCGGTACCGCGTGTGGAGCAGACGCTCCGAGTGTGAGATGAGGTACGCCCTGCTGGAGACATCGGTATGCCCAGGACGAACTGAACCGAGTCCAGATGGATTTCAACCCACATCAGGGGGTTATGAGGCTCTGGCGCTTCCTGCTGCTCCAGTGGAAAGTTCTCAGAACCAGTTCTGAACGTCTGTCACAACCGTTTGCCTCGGTGAGGAAAAGGCAAGAAGTTAGAGCCGCCATTTGTCTACGGTGTTATTTTCCCATAGTCTTCATCTGTTTTGTAGCTATTTTTCTGTTGCTCATAATTAATTAATGACCCTCTTTAATGTTAATATCACCTTCATGCAAATTAGCACCTGTAACCCTCCAAATGCAAATGCGGAGCATCGAGTGTAAACTCATAGAAAACTCTAACGCACCAGTTAGTTGAGATGCGCATCACAAAGCACATACCCACCCCCGCTGTAGTGGCTTGTGCCCAGGGATTCTGGGATAGAAGCTGGTCCCCTTCAACCGTCATCAGGACAGGTGGGTAACAAAGTGAGATAAACGGTGGCTGAGGAGAGCAGCTGCACTTTACTTCATATCCAGTTTTTCTCCAAATGACACTGTCAGTCTGGGGTTGCAAAGCCTACGCCTAAAATGAACACGCAAAAAAGTGAACACAAACACTGACCAAAAGATAGGGGTCACAGGTCCTTGTATGTGAAAATAGACGTGTGTTACTTACCCAGGATGGAGAAGATGCCACAAAGCCTCTTGAAGCTACAGCCAAAAAAGGCCTTTCCACCTCTCCTTGGCTGCTGCGTAGCCCCACTGCATGACATCCATCTCCACTGTAAACTTAAGGCTGGCCCGGATTTTTGAAAACACCCCCTGGACGCTCAAGTCTGCCCCTGTTTGGACCAGTTGGCATCTTGCGTTCCAAAGCGTCTGCTTGGTCACTCTTAAGGTTGTATTTTTATTGTAGATGACTAAAGTGTGTGGGGGGGCTGTGTTTAAAGCCCTAGAACAGATAAAGGCCTCAATATATATCTTGATCAAAAGCAAGCTCTTAAAATGCTGCATGAGGAGTTTTAGTGAAATATTGCTTAAAAAAACACTCTCCTAATGTTTGAATGTGAAAAAGTGGAAGTAGGAACTCCAGCTTGACCACAGAATTTGGAGAAAATCTTTTTTTTTTTTTTGCACCTTCTCAGCTGCTGACACATTTATTTTTGCCAGATTTATTTGCTTACGTGTTAATGTGCTCAGAAGACGCCGCTCGTGCCGACAGCCGGAACCGTTTGCTGGACACGAGGAAAAAGCCGGATGAGTTTGTATCGTACGCTTTCGTCGCGAGAGAATTGTGGGAATCTCATCTTCGTCACGGTACAGAAAACCGCCACAGACGGCAAAAAAAATCCGGTCTCGCGTTAAATGTGTCGTTTTAATGTGTTCTGCGTTTTCAGTATGTGAACAACACTGCATATCTTCACAAAGGAGCCCTGTGTCTGTTTTTCTTCTGCCTCCACCTGTGGTCCGTGGAGGTGAAGGTAAAGCTGCTCTTCTCAGAAGGACCTCAGCAGGCTTGTTGATGACGGCTTCGGAAATCTTATTACGTTTAATTTTATTACTGGAACCTTTTTTTGTGTCCTGCAGTAAAGTCCACATAAAAAATGCAGACCGTTCAAAATGACCACGACAACTTTTCATTTAAATTATTTATTTTCTCATCACATGTCACCCAGGCTACTAAAGCAGAAATCGCACAGACTTAAATATCTGAAACAAAGAACAAAAACCATCTTTTTATGTGTCGAGGCCTGGATAATTTCTCCAGTTCACTGTTTGTCACCTGTGTCACCTTCAGTTGAGTGTTGAGGATGTTTGATGGGATGATGGATGGATGGATGGATGTGATGGATTTACCACAATGCACATTAGCTTAGCACACAAGGCCAAACAAACTACAGTCTCGCTTGCTTAGATATGACAGTCATCCTCCTGCAAAATTCATCTTTCACCACCACTCTGCTTTGTTCACCTCCGGATCAGATGCACAACAGACACGCCTTTGATACGCCCGTGTTTGGTGACATTGAGTTATGAAGCTTGTGTGTCGGCAAGAAGCATTTCCAAGCATCAGTGATGCTCATCTTAGAACATAAAGAGATGTATTAGACACACGACACACCGGCGTCTTCGGAATGGGAGCAGTCGTGGACTCCGATGCCTCTGTGTGGGCACTGAAACACGTTGCCCTCCTGCCCGGTGCACTTCAAGTCGTCCAGCCAGATGCTTCCCGTCCCTGAAACAGCCGTGTGCATTTTAAAGTGGGAGACGTGCAGATCAGATTGTGCCGATATTTCAGCAAAGAATGAGAACTGAGCTGCCTGGATTAGAAGGAGACCTGCAGGTCGGGCTGGTCTTCAGTGAGACCTTTTCAACTCTACCCTACAGTCATTAGCACCTGAAGCTCCAACGTGAAGCATCATTTATCACTCCGGGGTTTGGCGTACAATTCATCCTTATTTGGTCTGTTCGGCTATGATGAGCTGGATGAGTCTCCATCTAAGGACTCTGTAAAAGCAGTGGAAAGAATGTGAGGGTAGACAGTCCTGGGAACTCACCTGCCTGGGCAGTGAAGGTTGAAGAAGCGCTTTGGAAGCCCAGCATCCGGCAGATGACCCCTCCATCGGTGGTGTCGAAGCTGTCATCGCACACAGTGCCCCACTGGCCCTGGTAGAAGACCTCGACTCGACCTCGGGCTCCCCCACCGGCAATCCTCACCGTGTTTGAACCTGACATGGAGCAAAAAATAAATAAACGAATCACCTCAAAACCTGGCAAAGATTATGTGGTCTTTACTTTTGCTTTGAATATAATGAGACTCCCTTCGATTTGCCTTGGTGACTTTACTCATTTTTCCTTAACAGCAACTTCCGTAACAACCGTAAACAACGTCAGGAGCAAGTTTAACTGCCTAAAGCCGACGACTCTGCTTATGCATAAGATGGAGCCGATTTGGAAGGGAGTGTAAAAGCTGAACGATGAACATGAAAATGTTTTTTTTTACTTTCCTCAGAACTTTTAGTCCTCCCTTTGTGCTCTGGTTCAATTTGTGGGCTTCGTCACCATGATGGACTTTTCCGACAATAACTAGTAGATCAAGTGATTAGACATTGTCCCCCCCCGACATGTACAAATCACAGTCACTGACTTCTGCAGTTCAGTCAGTGACGTCACAGTGACATCGCAGTGACATCACAGTGCCCCCCCGACAAGTTCCGTTCTTGCTGTGACTAAATTTAGCGTGCTGTAGCATGGCTGTAGAGTCAGGTTTTTCTCCACGTCCATGTGATGGACTGTACTGAGTTCCCGGGTCGGATCTGCGCCCTTCAGGTGGTTTTGTGCTCTTCGGTTATACCCCTGACTTGCTTTGAACTCTGGTTCATCTGCACCTTGGTTTACCGTGTGCAAAATCTCTGCCGCACTGTTGGACCTCAGGGAAGTGGGGTGGGAAAATTCAAAGTTTTAATACTTTTTAGTAGATTTAGTAGATTGTAAAGGTCAACTTTAACACTTGTTTCTTTTGACTTAGGGTTTTTGGTTGAAGGTTAGGGATTAGGGGTTAGGGTTTTTGGTTAGGGGTTAGGGTTTCTAGCAAATAGAAACATTTTGTTTTGTCTTAAACTTGGTGACCACAAGATTCCAAAATGTTATTCAGCTTCTCTTCATACAGTGTGTGAAGTGCCCCACGCGGGAGGTACAGTGATGACTGGGGGTTACTCACCATGCAGTCCCTGTTCACCCTTCTCTCCTCGCTCTCCTTTCTCCCCTTTCGCGCCTTTAGTTCCTATTTCTCCTTTGGTCCCTTTGAGACCATTGAGGCCTTGGGCACCCTTCTGCCCGCCGACCCCTGGATTATGGTGAAACATAGAAATCAAACCAAGTGAATCCGGAGGTGATCTGATCATTTGCTCCACGGAATCCATCATGATCCATGATCGAAACAGTGTGAAAAGTAAATGCTGTTTGTCAAAAAAGCCCTGAAATAGGTGGCATATGTTTTGTCACCAATAAGCTGCTGTATTTCCAGTTTGATGAAATGTACCACCCATTCTGGGTCTTAGTGGAGGACACTGGAACCCCATAAGAAATGGAGACTGTGGAAGCCAGTTCCAAATGTCAAATATAAATCAAAGGCTGGTTCTAGTTGAGTGTTGGTTGGACAGAAAAGGGATTCGATGCAGGCAAAACGTGGAAGAATCACATGAAAAGGCAGGTTCAGCGGACAGGGAATGAGGAGTCATACACTTTCGTCATCACCAAACCCACACTTCGCTGCCGCTAAACCTGGACCTCCCTCTTAATCCGGACAAAAGGGAGTCCATCTGTACAGCGAAGGACACCATATAAGCTCTCCTTTTCACACGGATATGCCATATACATTTTCCTATTTTTAGTTGCCGTGAAATTTCCTAACATGCAGCACTGCAAACTGCGCCCCGACTGTGTTGGATCTGAACCCACGTCCAAACCCACAGCCCAGGACAGTCAGGCATCAGCGCCACCAACTGGGAATAATATTAAAGAGAAGAGAAAAATGAAACAGAACGTTATGTAAAAATTGAAATACTTCCTGGTTTGGTGTTGAAACTTAAAGTTTCTTTTGAACTTGTGTGCGTATTTTTTAAGGGTGTAAACCCACACTCTCATGTGCACGTGGGCGTACTTATGGACGATAATGTACATGTCACGTGTGCAGGCGTTTGTGTCGCCCTGCTGTGACGGTCAGCTGTGTTTGAGGACAGGATTTCCTCCATTTTGTAAGCGAAGTATGCTCACCTGGCTCTCCGCGTAGTCCTTGTGCTCCTTGATCCCCTTTAGCACCTGGTGCCAAAGCGAACAGGTCAGTTAAATCAAACGCCCAAAATTCTGTGACAGTTTCCCACACTAACGTCAGCCTAAAATGACATAACATCCTACATGGACTGAAACTACTCTAGAGGCACAAAACAATCATCAGCACCACGTCGAACACCTTTGGCCAGTGAGCGGAGGCTTGAAGAAGCTTTGAAGATTGACACCATTTTGCACTGTATGTTAGTTATATGAACAGGATTTTGACACCATTTAGGGAATCCTTCTACACAACAACACAGTAGTCATAATATAACTCACTAGAAGTGAGCATTTCAACAGAACACCGATCTTCTGCAGAACAGCTGTCAGTCTAGCGCCGTGTGTTCTGTTGCCCAGGAGGTACTCGGCCCTTCAGGCACTTCTTGTGACCACGTGCTGTGCTGGTTCTGGGATGGGACCTCCGCTGACTGACACATGTCAACCCTGTCACTGACTGCGTTTCATGTGGTTGCAGGCAGCGTTCCTCAAAGCACCTGTGATCACCTGTCTGACAGGTAGGAGCCGCATTTGACCACATTTTAAAACGGCGCAATGTTTTTGTTTTTCTTTGGAGGGGAATAGAACTGGGAGCATCTGACAGATATTTGTGTGCTGTTTATTTACTACCAATCCATACCGGATTCTATTTATCTTCCACCGAGAAGAAACATCCCTGTTCTAATGCTGCTTTTTTATCCACCTGTTTATTGGGTGAAGAAAAGAAAGAATGCAAGACCACCATGGCCTCCACATTCTTGATTCCTTCCCAAACTGAACAAGGCCTTCAGAAGCAGGTCCCGCCATCGGTTGAGGTGCGGATATGATAAGTGGGCGCCTTGTTGGATGGCTGGTAAAAGCCGGGGGCTGGCGAGACCCCGAGGAGGCCGTACCCTGAAGCTCAGGTCCTCCTAACAGAGTGTCATGTGACCTCTGGTTAGATACAAGAAAAAATCCTGTTGTTGGGCCTACAGATTCCACTGTTTCATCTTCTCGCACGAAACCTCTCCTCCCACAAACGCGGGAGCTGGAAACGAGACCGTTCATCTTTTGCACAGCGAAACCAACCCAGCCTGTGAAATGTGGTAGTTTCATTAGGGGAACAAGGTACATTTTGTCGGGCTGTTCACCTGGACTCCCCGGCAGTCCTTTGTCTCCCTTCAGGCCCTGAGCTCCTTGACTCCCTTTACTTCCTTGGGCACCTTTATCACCTTTTGGACCTTGGGGACCTTAGCAAACCAAACGTAACTTCAGACAATGAGGATCAAAGGCTGATCAATACGCATAAAAACACAGTCAGTGGTTTCCAGCTGTGACACACCTACAGCCAGGTGTTGTGGGGTAACACACTTAACAGCTGATTCACTGACCCCCCAGAGTCAAATATATTTTTCTAAAAAAAAAATTAAAGTTACTCTATCAACAGTATACGCAGGTATGGCCTGAAGTTTTCATACATTAATGTGTGAAAAGGTTCGTCTTTATTAAATGGCAGAAACTTACCTGCCATTCCGGTATCTCCCTTAGGGCCAGCGTGTCCAGGTGCACCTGCGATGACCGTGAACATGGTGACCAAACCATTAGGTGTCATAATGTAAGAATTCCGAGGCCGTTTACGGATAATAAGGCCGAAATTTTGATTTCTGGGGAAAAGGAATGTCGGAAAGAGAGCAAGTTGGGCCAGAAAGTTTATATACTTTGAAATGTTTGCGCAACCAGATCTAAGAGGTTTGCTGACACGTCAAGGTGAGACGTAGGAAACGTACAACTCCGGGCGCCAGACGGCAGCGACCGCAAATAGCCAACAGGTGAAGTCTCACCTGTGCTGCCCTGCTCTCCCTTCTCTCCCCCCAAGCCTGGAGATCCCTGAGGTCCTTTGCTCCCTTTGTCACCCGGATCCCCCTTTTCACCTCGAGGACCTGGACAAGACCGACAACCTCAGATACCTGCTGTGACACAGATGCTCGGCAAGGTCTAATCCGGACTATTTGTTAATGTTTGTTAAGGCTTGAGGAGGGCTGAGGGCCAGCTAAGTACCTGACAAAAAAATACATCAAACTGTAAAAAAAAAACACTTTCCACGTGGCAGTAAAGTCCACAATCGTCCATCGTTCATCGGAACGATCAAACTGACCAAACATCGATTTGTAAAGAGGTTTATTATTTAAATGGCAGAGACTCACCTGCTGCACCTGCATCTCCTGTAGGTCCCATGGGTCCCGGGGCACCTGTAACGGTGACCACAGTGATGGTACTGTGACGATCAGCACGTTGTAAACACAGAAATAAGTCCTGCTTGAAGCACTATTATATTCATGCTACCTAAATACAGGAAAAAATGCGTTAAGAAAAGTGGATTTTCAACAGCCGTGATGAGTCTGCAGTTTTGTTCTCTGGGAAGATGTGTGATGTCCACAGGTGTGGTGGCTGGAAATGGCCCGTTGACTGACCGCCACGATAAAATTATATTCTGCTGTTTTAATAGACTCACTTCACCGGTTCTTATTTTAGGGGGACCATCCTGGACAGGTGAAGCCTCACCTGTGCTCCCCCATTCGCCTCTCTCTCCCTTCACGCCAGGAGGTCCCTGACTCCCGTCGCTCCCTTTGTCACCCAGATCCCCCTTTTCGCCTCGAGGACCTGCAGCAGACAGACACGACCTCAAACACCTGCTGTGACATTCCTGCTCTCCAAGCTCTAACCCACGCGGTTTGTTTATCTGCGTTAAATCCAGTTTCTGGTATTTAACGGGCCAGAAAGCGGCCGCAGCCTCACCTCCCCCCCACACCCACCGTACTGTTGGCCAGACCGGGGAACAAACATCACGTGTGGCCAATATACACAAATGAGACGCATATTACAAAGAAAGAACCGAAGAGAAGAGCAAGAGGAGCGAAGGACTCACCTGTTATGCCTGCCTCTCCTTTAGGTCCCTTGGGTCCAGGGGCACCTACAGTGTGTCACACTTTATAACTACAAAGAATGTCTACAGTAAAAATGAACCATCATAATTTGTCTTATTGCTTTTAATTTTTATTGAAGCCACAAATAAATTGCAGTTCACACTTTACCACAGTGAGGAAGATCAGGCAGCAGAAACTCACCTGCTGTTCCAGGGTCTCCTTTTGGTCCCGCTGGTCCTGGTGGACCTGAAGTGACCACAGGTGCATGGTTACCCTCAGGTGTTTTTTTTAATGCACGGCTGTTTTTCAAGCAACAGTCAAGTTTTTGCATAGTCAAGTTCATTAAACTGCAAAAAAAGTGTAATGATTGTAAAATGTGTTTTTACTATTTAAAAACATTAAACTTGGTCTCCTGGGGAAGCAGAAGCAGTAACATCACATACAAAGTGTAAATAAACACTTAAGGATTTTCTTGCTCCACACACACACACACACACACACACACACTGATACATACACACACACACACTGATACACACACACACACACACTGATACACACACACACACTGATACATACACACACACACACTGATACACACACACACACACACACTGATACACACACACACACACACAAATGTAGTAAATTCAACAAGTTTAAATGTAATTAAGTTTGGTGATGTGTTAAGTGATGTGATGTGTTAAGTTTTGGTGATGTGTAATTTATGACTGTGTGCAAGTAACTTTGGTTGAGGTGTGTGTAATGCAGAGAGAGACAGAGAGACAGAAATGGGAAATGGGCCCCTATTTATAAGTTTCTGATTTAAGTCCAGTTTTCAGGAATATAACCTGTAATATGACTGTTTTATACAGAACAGAATATTTTTTAAAAAAACCTCCTCCAGTTCTCCTCCTTAAACAAGTCAAGTGAGCTCTGGCAGGTAAAGCGGTGCTACTGCTGCAGCTGACTTGCAAAAATGCTGCAGGTTCCAGTTCAGAAAACTTCACATAATATTTTTCTGAACCATCTGAGTTTGTTCAGCTGCTGCTCACACAACCAGTCCCTGTTGGGAAAAGAGTCTTCAGAGTGATGCCAGTGAGAGTTCATGCACGTGTTCCCTGGTTAGTGTCAATCCTGGATTCAGGTTGAAAGTTTCTCACCTGCTTTGAGGCTCAGACTGTCCAGACGAGTCTGCAGCAGGTAGCTGGTGAAATTCAGCTCCTCTCTAAGGCTACTGAGACCTCCTGACCCTTCACACACAGCAGCAACGCGGGCCTTCAGCTCCCCCACATCCTCACGTAGAAATGATGCTTCCAGACTGGTGTTCCTCACAAGGGAGAGGACGTTCTGATGCTCTTCCTCAGGAGATCCATGGAAAGGATCAATCTCATTGGGCGATGACTGCAGGACATCGGCTGTCATCTTTTCCAGGTGAACCGGTGTGTGGTGGAGTTCCGCTTGCAGGAGAAACACTGTGTGAACAATCGCCAGCTTTACTGAGAAGCTGCAGTGAAGAGACAGGAATCCTTCTCTGCACTCGAGGTAAAGAATGTCAAAGTAACCTTGGAAGAAATGGAAAAGACTCACCTCTTGCTCATCTGTGCTCTCCTACCTCATAGTTTGGTCACGTTTATCAAATTAATTTGGATTTTTATTTAACGAAAAAAACATTACAGGCATTTTTTAAATCCAAAATTCAACCCCCACTGTGCAATAAAGTGGTTAACAAAGTTTTTGTTTTTTCAAATGTTAACAAACCTCAAAGCTTAATTCAAAATATTTTCCAAGGCTAAATAGTAATTTTTCTTCTGTTATATTTGGTAGCTTTGCAAAGTAACGGGAGTAAAATCGAGGTGCTCTGAGCTCAGCGGGACACACTTTCACGTTCACTTTCCTTCTGCACGCAGTGGGTGTGTTTAAACACGGAGTGCAGGTGAAGGGAACGTGAACTGACTTGTTTTTCAGCATCAAAGCTGATAAAAGATGAAGAGAAGATGTTTGGAAGAAGCGCATCACCTCTGTAGGTTAGAAACGCGGTGAATCCTGTCAGCAGAAAGAGATAGAGCACAATCCCCACGATCCACTTCTGTCCTCCGCTCTTCGTCTTCTCTGCTGGAAAATCTGAAAAACATTAATGCTTAAAACCCCACCTGATTTGAATCGTACATACGGAGGAATTACTGGCCCTACAAGAAGTTCTCCCACCCAGTGGTGTCCAGCTTGTACGAAAAGTGTGTTTCTGTGAGAAGTGACTGGAGTGTCTGATGTGGAAAATCATCAAGCAACATTCTGAATTTTCATCCATCAAAAATTATATTTTCACTTGTAACAATGCCAGTTCCAAATTCTGGGTGCGCAACTTTTGGATGCAGAAATGTGAACAATTTTTTTTAAATTGAACCACAAGCTGGAGGGGGGTGTTATTCGAGGCAGCGGTTTAGAGAGGTGGAGCAGCCCTACAAGCTCAGTGCACTTTTCCAGCCGACGTCCCTGCAACAGGTACCGCTGCTAGATACCAGTCTGAGCCTCAAAGGCTTTTGAAATGTTAGCTATTATTTACACTTTGCACAGATATTTGAAAAAACAAATACATGCCGCCACGTTTCGATTTCACCCCAAAGGAAAACATCACCGGTGAGATGGAGATGGAGATGTAAAGAAAAGCGACGATTATGGGGAAAGTGCATGTTGGACGTGCACGGTTTGTCTGACAAAAAGTGACAGCCTGTAGCCTTCAAGTCAGAAAACTCGCCTCCCGATCCTGATTTTTGTAAAGCTGGCCGGTGCCTCGGAGACGAACGTTCTTACCATTGTTTTCCATCTCGTAGTGGTCAGTCTTGTTCAGTGGCATGTCCTGCTCGAACAGCGGGTTGCTCCGGCTCAGCAAAACGGCCATCCCATCCAGCCTCTCTGCATTTTAGAAATATTTTTGGCCCGGGACCTTATATATATGAGACAAAATTAAAATAAAACTCCACCTCTTAATGAAACTGCTGACTTGGACCAAAAAAGCCTCAACCTACATATAAAAACTGTTGCTACTCAGGCCTGATGTTCTGCAACACACATCACGTGCAGAGCTGCAGCCACTGAACCACCGGAATGGAGAAGTGATTTCTGCCGAACGGTTTCACTGTTGCTTTACTAGCGGAACAGGAACGCAACTGATAGACAGAAACCTTCCTAAACCTTAAACCGCTGCTCTCGAATGAGTCATTGGTGGCTATAGGGGAGTACAGTTTACCGCGGTGAGGCCCCTGGTAGAGCAGCACCTCTCAGGCAACCAGCCCTTGTGCTCAGTCTATACTCTGCCTCCAGCCGGAATCTTCATAACCTACATAACTGCGGTTTGCCGCACTCCCGGGGCAAGATGGGATCCGCGGTGTGACACGTGTGTGTGCGGAGGTCACATCGCAGGCTTTAGCGATAACTGTTAGCAGCTAAAACCCTGTTTGTGTCCTCGTCTGCAGTGCGAGAAGAAGAAATTCGCAGCGACGTTGTTGCGTCTTTCGAGCGTCTCTGTTTTATCCACACGACGGTATTTCAAGGTGCCACCGAGTTCTCTGCTTAAACGAGGACTGAAATTGATTTGCACACCCAGGTCTTGGCGGAATGCAGCGCGGCGTGTGTGGAGTTTGCCGGTTATCCTCCTGTCTGCATGGATCTCCTGCCACAGTCTGAAGAAATGTGTTTTGTGCTAATTGGTCATCACTAAATTGCCCATAGTGTGTGTGTGTGTGTGTGTGTCTGTTTGTGTGAGTGGAGTGGACAGTAGATGGATGGATAGCTGCCCAACTTGTGATACTGAGTCATTCTTTCCAACAGATTTAACTCTGTTTGCCACATTTCCTAGGTTCTTTGCTCAGTTCGGTGGAAACGTCCAGCGGAAAAGATGCTGAGCTCAGCGCTGCAGCCGTTTGGGGACATCGTCTCCGCAGAACAAACGGGGGAAACGGCGACTTACAGCATCAGCAGGAATTTTGGGTTACGGTCCTGTGTCCTGGGCTGGAAAAGAGCAACAGCTAAAAGAAAACGCAGAGAGACGATCGGGATTAAAGGCAGAGATTTTTCTACACTGGCTCTCTACTGCCCCCTAGCGGGGACTTCCTGCTCGGACGAAGTTATGATGACCGTGTAATTTTACTCTCCTTTGTGGTTTGTGGTTACTATGGCAACGTCATGCGGCTTTAACTCGCTGTGTAACATTATTTCTAACCCAAAATCCAGCCGGGGGGTGTGTTTGAAAGTCGCCCAGTGCGTGGTGCCGTGTGTGTGTGTGTGTGTGTGTGTGTGTGTGTGTGTGTGAGTGTTTGTCTTTCAAATCTAATCTGCGGCTTGAAAAACAAAGTTGAACTTAAATAATAAACAAACTAACAGACAGACAAATCTGTATAAATATAAAGATTATTACATCACGTGACCTTTTTAAAAAATCAGAACCGCATTTGTGGAGCCGAACTACCTCCTACATCCAATATATATCTGTCATTAACTACACGATTATTAACCACACTTGACGAAATGTGTGGTTTAACACAGAATTTGAATATTTGTATAAAACTGGACAGGTCAGCAAATTAAATGAACAAGCTCGGTTTTGTTCCCTGACTAGTTTCTCTCGGTTACCCGCCCTGTTGGTACGAAATAACTTCGTTTCCAGCAACCCGCCGACCCGCGGCGCCATCTAGCGGCGCCACGCGGCGTTGCTCTCGCACCACGTGACCAGAATCCCGCATTTTTCCCCAACGATCTGCTTTCGTTCTTCTCCTTCCCTAAACGAGCGGCCTGGATGGTTTCGTCCTCACAGCTGCCCCACAGGTCGCTCCTCCACATGGTCGCCTTGTCACAGTGACCCCCCCCCCTGCCCCCGGGCTGCTGCGCCCCCTGCAGGAGGCCACTCGACAAGCGAAAACTGTTCTGATTTTTGAACAATGTTCTAATAATAATCGGGAGATTCTAACACTTAGCAGCGCACATGCTGCACATCCGTGACGTGTGTATACAGTTCCCACGTCACTTCCGTTAATATATATCTATAATAATAATTGACCATATTTGTCTGTTTTTTTTTCCCAGCGGTCGCACAGAGGAGCACCTTGAAGGAGCGGCTGCGGGTCCGCAGGGCGCCGCCAGGCGGCGCCTCGCCACCGCGTCAGCACGCGGCTCAGCGGCGTCACGTGCACGGCTGCGCCGCTCGCCGTTGCCAGGTGTTCGAGCGCGTGTCGAAATTCCCTGTGACGTCATAAAAGCGCGATTAACTAATGATCGCCGGTTGACGGCGCGCAGAATAAGAACAGCTCGTCTTCCGAACAGAACAAAACTAAAAACATTCCTTAAAACTCGACGGCGGCACGAGCTTGACGAACTTGTACAATTCACACAGCTCCGTCTGAAGAGAGGAGGTGAAGCGATGTGTTGCGCAGACAAATATTTATGCAACGATAATATATGTTCATTTTTTTAAGTTCACGCGTGAAATGCGTTTAGCAGTGGGAAGGAAACCCACCCAGGGGTCCAGTTTTCAAACATTTTGTAATGAGGTACAAGTGTTGGGGTGTTTTTTTTCTTTTCTCCGTTCTCGCGCACTTTGCATAACAATTTGATGAGGAAACCCTTCTAATAGGGGGGGGGGGGGACGTGACCGGAATGCAGCCCCCCCCAGTTCCCCGCGTGGCCGCTGGGAAGCAGCATCACTCCGGCTTCTCGGCGCAAAACGACCCCGAACGCTTCCATTTGTAAACAAAATGTCCTTCAGCAATTAATGAGATGCGGGGCGATGGCTGCGCGTGTGTGTGTGTGTGTGTGTGTGTGTGTGTGTGGGGGGCAGGCGCCCCGGGAGGCCACGTGAAACGTGAACAAGCAACAACAAATGTGATGCACACACGAAACGGTGTTTTTTTTATACTTTAGGAATTTTATTAATATGTTTAATTGCAGCAGCGTATTTGCCCCTCGTCACGAACGCGACGCGCGCGCTATTAATGAAGATCTAAGAGAAAACGCCGCGCTTCTGTTTCACGCGGAAAAAATAAACCTCAGAGAATTTAAATCGTCTTCACCGTGAATTCCGTATCAATACGGAGGAAAGTCAGTTTAAGCCGAAAATTTCCAAGGATAGAAAAAGCACTAAATATATAATGGTTTAAAATAAATATTAGCCAAACTACACGAAATTGTCAACGTGAAGCGTTTGTATATAAATGAAACACAGTTTGCGCGTTTCAACGTTTTTATAAAGGAATAAATTAATATTGCAAATTGTAGCAGCTCTTGGATCCTCCGCTGTTTATTTTCGAAATTCTCCAAATGTTTGTTTGCTGTGTAGATAAAGGTGAGACGTGGAAAATAATTCCGGCGACACAAAGAGACCACAGTGTCGAAACGCCACGTTTTTACACACGTTGCAGTTTTATTTTGTCGTTTGTTTCTCGGTTTAATTTTGTAGCGTCACCTTGAAATTTAACTGCTTGCCCAAGAAGTCCGACCGAATACAGATTTAAATACCCGTGTATTACGTAGCTGAATGACAATAAACGCAAATTACAATATAGGATGTGAAAAGGAAATTATTGCGAGTCGCTACTATTATTGTCACGCGACTGTTCATTTACACCTCAGTATTATTATTTTTTCCCCCATTTCTTTTAATATGACCGCACAAACACTTTTGAACGCAGGGACATAAAGGCGGGCTATTTTAACGATTATTTTTAACAGTAAAGAAGCACTTTGTTTATATTGTAAAACTGGAAAGAAAAAAAACAAGGAAAACGGACATTTTATGAAGACAAACCAAAGAGTCGTCTTGCTGGAACGAGGGAAGATCTCTGAGGAAATGGCTGAACAGGGGTCGGGAAGGACCGTCTTGTGTGCGTGTGTGTGCGTGCGTGTGTGCGTGCGCGTGTCCCGGACACCTCCCCGGCCCTGTAGGCCTTTGGGGACCCGGACTGAACACGATGACCTCCCGACTCCCAACACGACGCTCGACTTGTAGCACAAACCTGCTCGCATTCAGTCCAGACAAGGCCTGGAAGAAAAGCCCACCGCCCTCTGTTAGAACAGCTCTTTCACGGCCTCCGGGAGCGACTCGCGCCCCATCTTCATCCCAACCATCATCATCGCAAGATGAACCGAACGGGAACAATTTCTCATACATTTCATAAGAGGCTATTTAGCGCCTAACCCGCGCGTTTCCATATTTGCCGTATGTACTTGTGCGGGGAGCTGCGCTTCGACACGCAGCCGCGCACAGATTTTATTTTTCAACTTCATTTAACTCGGCGCCCGGCCGCTTCCTCCCAACGACTCGCTGTCCGAATGCGGGCTGAAATTCGACAGGATTCTGCAGGAAAAAATCGAGCGTGTTCGTTTGAGCCACATGACGACGAAATTAGAGCGGTTCGCCTCCATTTTTAAATGATTTCCGGACATTTACGGGCTGCATTATATTCAATAATAAAAGCGAGAGGCCGCGGGCGCATTTATCATCCCATTACTGTAACAAATCCAGACTCCAATACATGAAAGGTAAAATGAATCACCAGCGTTAAGCCGTCAATAAAGTCATTGCTGTAAATGGTGTCTCCCAAGACTGGCGCATTATTCAAGGCGCTTTATCAGCAGCCGGGAAATTGGGCGCCGGCGCGCGCACCGTGTAATGCGGCCCCGCGCGCGGTGATGGAGCGGCTCGCCGGGCGTCCATGACAGCGCTTTTGAGCGACTCTTATTCACTCGGCCGTGATGAACGCCGGGCTGATCAGGCGGAATGAAGAGTAATTAAAACCTATAAATTATCTTTTGCAGCCCTTCTCAAGGCGTCTCTTGCAGGCAAGATAAGAGCAAAAGTGCCCATTTACAGCGTGAAAAGCGTCGCGCCTCACAATGGCTATTCGGCTAAATAGGGTATTGATAGTTGTCCTAATTAGAATTTAATTAAGTATCCACAGCGCTTTCGGTATAAATATTTCAATTTTCGCACTTTAAATACAAATCGGGCGGAAACGGTAGTACAGGTAACTTATTTGTTTGTTTTTTTTTTTAACAGCTTCCTTGGCACCGTTATTGTTTTCATTCGCTGTTAACCTGCGGTCCTTTGTTGATGCGCTTCAGAGTGAGAAAAAATATGACCCTTTTATTTTACTTCGCTTCGGCTATCAGTCGCCTCTTTATTTTACAGCAGTTCAGCAGACAAATGCATTTTATTGAAATAAACTCGGCGTTCGTGCCCGGTTAGAAGCGGCGGCGTCGGAAATCGAGGCGAACGTTTAATTTAGTTGTGTAGCGGCGCCTTTATGACGACAGAAATCTGGAAGTTTTATGCAGCGACAGAAACGTGGAACACGTGCACATGAATTATTTGCGTTATTTGTGTTTCGCAATTGCGCGCGTTGTCGGTGACATTTAGTCGCTTTTTTAAACAGGTTGCTTCAACTTTAGGCCATTCGATGTACGTACCCGGTAAAAAGGGGGTTTTATGAACTGCTTAAAATATTTTTGTCTACACTACCTTGTGACATCTGCCAGAAATATCACAAATATTTTAGTTGCTACGACTGTGATGGAAACGACTGGTGCCGGAACAATTCTGCGGTGCACGGAGGGCCCGTGAATTTACCCCGTGAATAAAGGGTGTGTTTGTCACACGCGAGTGCGAGTGTGTGACAGGAATCTGAAGGAATCAGTATGTTTTTACGTGTAAAATAACAGATGAAACTGTGAACCCGCGTTTGCGCGTCGAGGATTCGCGCCTGCAAAAAAAAAAAAAAAAAACCGACATTTTAATTTTAAACTAACCCTCCGCGCTGGAAGCTCGACGTGGGCCAGTCGCAGGCTCGTGCCTAAGGACTTAAAAAAACCTCGCGTCGCCAGAGCCACGCTGGCCGCCACTTCCGTCGCCCGACGCCGTCCGCTCCGCGCGCCTCCAGCGCCGCTCTCTTCTTCATTTACACGCGGTTGTAAAATCCGATTGGCCGCCGCCGCCGACGTCACGCGGCAGCCCCGCCGCCGGTTGGCCCATTTCACGTGTGTGTAGTTTCACGTGCTTCCGGTTGGCGTAAAAAAAGTGTTTGAGAGGCGCGGCGATTTTTAGGAGAGTTTGCGAAGATCCGACTGTCACACGGCGGAGAAGGGCTGGGACTTCGGGGGAGCGTGCGCGCGCGATGTGCTGTCACTCGGCTCGCGCGGCCACAGCATGACACTCGAGGCTCCGCGACCGCAGGATGCCGACCGTCTAGAGCGCGACACCGTCTAACTGTTACAGCGGCGCTTCTTCTTTTATTTTCGTAGCGCTCGCGCCTCGCCGCGTTTCCGCCGTCAGTGGATACAAATACCGACGGGCAGGAGGGGTCCGTGGGGGGGAGCAGCCGCGCGAGCCCAACCGGGAGCCGTAATGGAAGAGCAGAAGGAGCAGAGCAGCCGGGACTCGAGCGACGGGGAGAGCGTGTCCCTGTCCCCGAACCTGCCGTCGCCGCCCATTCTGCCCCCGCAAGTGGCTCAGCAGGTCCACAGAACCACCAACTTCTTCATCGACAACATCCTGCGGCCCGATTTCGGCTGCAAGAAGGAGGCGGGCGCCCGGGAGCGCGCGCACACGTCGGGCCGGGAGAACGTGAACCCGCTGGTGGCGCGGCCGTCGCACCCGAGCACGCAGTGCCAGGACTCCAACTGCAGCAGTGACAGCACCTCGTCGTCGGCGTCCTCCTCCTCCCTGCCCTCCGCCAAGCAGAACTCGTCGAAGGCGGGCGACGGGAATGGATCTAGCGCGGGAAAATACGGGGAGGCGCCCGCGTCCTTGATGGTGGTGAACGCGACCAACGGGGCAGCTGCGGCCATGAAGGAGTCGCAGCCGCTGCTGTGGCCCGCGTGGGTTTACTGCACGAGGTACTCGGACAGGCCGTCATCTGGTGAGGCACCTTCCACCTTCGCCGCGGGCAGCCGTGCGTGTGTGTGTGTGTGTGTGTGTGTGTGTGTGCGCGGACAGACAGCTGCGAGCGGCACAGAATCACTGCTCACACTCCAGTCTGAAAATAGAAGCAGGAGCGTCGTGTTTGCTGGACACTGTGGACGAATCACTAGTGAACCGGGGAAATATGAAATGTGGCCGCGTCGCCGCCGCTGCAGGAGGCCTTTAGGCCGCGCGCTGGACACACACATTGCGCGCAGAAACTATGCGAAAAGGCCGCTGCTGCGGTCGTGTAACTGGTGTGACGGTGTTTTACACACACACGTCCCGCCGTCGACCTTCTCCTCCGTCATGACCGAGATACGAAAACGGATGTTAAAAATATTACAAGTTCACCTTGTGCGACTCTTACGGGAAACACGTTTTACCGACGCGATAAAATCGTGCAATAAAACCACAGCATAATTGTTGAAATAAATTAGAAAAATAAATTAATACAATTTTTTTTTTTTAGAAAAGCCGCGAGGTTTTTCTGCTGGAATTCTGGAGGTGTAAACAACACAGAAAACTTTTAAAAGTAATTCGTATAGAGGACACAAAAAATGATCTCATACGAAAATGACAATAATAATCCGTGGTCGATGCGGCCTGATTTAAGAAAAAAAAAATCAAACTGCGTTTGTGCGAATTATTTCGGTAAACAGAAATAAGTCGCATTTTCAGGCTCATGTATTTTTGCAAGTTTATACAGTTTCGTTATTACCGTAAAGTAATTTCAGCCGATTTCAAATTATTGAAACACGCAGCCTGTTTTACTGCAAAAAAAAAACATTGGTTTGTGTGACTGGAGTGTTTGACGCTTTGGAAAACGTTGTGCAGAAGCTGGGTGACGTTCCTGCAGGTCCCGGACTTTGGCTCTTTTTCCTCGCCGCCGTTTGAGGACGTGATTGTTTTGCAGGTTCTTGTCCCGGACGTCAGTAACCTGACAGCACGGCTCCCGAAAAGGTACAAAAATGGACCGATTGATCACATTGATTTACTGACGGATTGAGCTATCATTCTTCTCACTTGGTGATAAAGGCCTTTTTCATTTAAGCCCCGGTTGGGGAAAGAATGATGCTTATAAAATCCCCGTCGTTATAGTTGAATACTTAACGTTGACTTGCTGATCCTGCAGTTTTTTTTTATGGTGTAAGAGTGACATTCGCATCTGGTCCAAAATTGTGCGTGTTATTAATTGTGGTTGTTTTTTTTTTTTTTTCTCCTCTTATCAGTGGTTTCTTTTAAGTTGTTAAAACAGGCAGTAAATCAGCCGAAGACTGATGCCGCCCGAACTGTTTCCCATTAAATGTTGAGACTTGTTATATGTTAATACTGCAGTCGCGAAACTGCTGACGAAGCTGCAGCGCGTGAATCCCGCACTTCTGTAGGCCCCGCTCCTTAAATAAAACAGTCCTGACACAAGAACGTATTACTTAACCAAAATGAAATACATTTCTGTGAGCTGTAATTTCAGTTTATGTAATTAAAAAAAAATCTGTTTCCCTTTTGCTTTAAAACGTCGCAATAAGAGTAACGATTATTTCACTTTGGTTATTTCACCGATTTCACGCTGAGCTCAATCTTAGCCCGTTGTTCAGTCAACGTGTGAAGTATTTGTGTTTTTGTTACTACTGTTGAGCAACTCTGTTATTTACTGCAAAATCGTTTTGGCTTTTAAGTGTCTTAATAAAAAAAATCACTTGGTTTCAATCTTGTCCACAAAAGGAAAACAAAACAGGGATATTTACTGTGATAATGCAGAAGTGCTGGGACGATCCAGGGGAGCGGAAGTAATAAATAGATTTTCGTTTATGAGGAACAAACAAGCGATATTTATATCTCGGCGGATTTCAGCTTTTTATTGAGACCACAGCATATTAAACGTGGCGTTAGTAATAAAATGACATAAACATTCGCCTCTTTATATTTGCCTTTGATTTACCACGATTCGTCTTAAGACGGGAAATATAACTTGTTCCATTAATGGAGGGGACGTTATTAATAGGAGCACATGTTGCAAGTGTGTAAAATTGCGCGGTATTTCACACGTTATTGTCTTCGGTTTGCCGTCTTCAGGCTGCTACACCTTGCTTTGGCCTTCCTGTGTTCCTCCACAGTCTTACAACCTCTTACATTTTTTTACTTTTATTTATTTTTAATTTTTTTGCACTTGAACGTTCGTTGCAAAATGCATAGCGTTGATTTCCAGGGAAAGCTGGACATTTATTTCCGATATGCGGACAGGTCGTGCAGATAAATGTGTATTAGGCATAAAAATGGAATTTTACGGCCGAGCCACGAGGACAGGCGCCCCCCTTTTCACGCCGTACCCACTTCAACCGGCTTATTAGGCAAAATGTTTGCGGATTTACCGGCTGCCTTCGTTGGGGGGTGGGGGGGCGGGTGAATAAAGAATAACGGAAAGTACAGAAGGTTAATGCGGTTGAAGGGTTTGCGTCTCGCCCATATTTATGTCCTCGTTTGATTGTTGTTTCCACATTAGGGCCGAGGACTCGGAAACTGAAGAAGAAGAAGAACGAGAAGGAGGACAAGCGGCCCCGGACGGCTTTCACGGCCGAGCAGCTGCAGAGACTGAAAGCGGAATTCCAGGCGAACCGCTACATCACGGAGCAGAGGCGACAGTCGCTGGCGCAGGAACTGAACCTGAACGAGTCGCAGATCAAAATCTGGTTCCAGAACAAGAGGGCGAAAATCAAAAAGGCGAGCGGCTACAAGAACGGCCTGGCGCTGCAGCTCATGGCCCAGGGACTCTACAACCATTCCACCACGACCATTCAAGAGGACAACGGCGACAGCGAATGAGCCCTCGGGCCGCCATAGACGCTTCTGGGAGGACGGAGTTTCCCTCTTTTTTTTTTAACGAACACACACACTCACACACGCACGCACGCACGCACGCACACAACACACACACACGGAGTGGGACAGGTGCTATTTAAATCAAATCTCCGTCTATCGCATAGTATATAGGCATAAGTATATAAATAACGATCATTGATAATGAAAAAGGAAAATAAATCTATATATAGCCAAACAATATGACGTTGTATATATTTAATTTCAGGTAAGGGTATGTCTGTATTGATCCCTACTTGCTGGAGATTTTTTAAAAATTATTTCCTCTTTATGATGTTGTTGCTTACTGTTTTAGAAAGTGTCTGACCCGTTTAGGATTTTTTCTATGTGATTTCTGTCTCCTCGACCCCCCCCACCCACCCTCACTTAAACTCAAATTCAACTGAATGCGTTCCTGAACCGTCGCTTCAAGCCAAAGATTTTAATATGTTCAGAAAAATATGTAGTCTGAAATAAAAGTGTTAAATGGTCTTTTCGGTTCATTTCTTTCCGAACGGTGCCCGTGCGGTAGAGCGGCTGCCTGCGGTCTGTACCGCAAATTCAGCGTCACTTGTGCAAATCGATTCACTTTTGGGCAACTGATGTGGACACGGTAGGAAAAGTGTTGCTCGGATAAATAATTTTATGCTTATTAATTGCTTATAATTAGCCCCCCACCCCCCCTTACGCGGCAGACATTGTTATATTTTTTTTTTATAGAGGCGCCGTATGGAGGCTTAAATCCAGCATGGACGCCTATGAAATAGAACCGACTGCGTTCCGCACGGACGGTGACTGTGTGTGCGGTGAATTGAGTGCGTTTCACGGCGGACACCGTTAGGCAGGAGCGCGGGACACGGAGCTACAGCGGCGGCACCGGGTGGTAAGTCGGCGTGGGGGGCAGAGAGGGACGGTGCGACGGTCACCTTCACTGTCACCGTCTCCGCCGCCGGCTGCTGGGGTCCCGCCGTCTCTTACATGCGAGAAATCCGGAGGCGTCAAAAGTTGCATTTTTATTTATTTTTTTTTTACTTATTTTTTTAACTTATATATATGTATATATATATATATATATGCATATATAATATAGATGTAGTGATTTTGCATTTGGACGAATAATCCAGATTTTGAGCCAAATATTTTTCTAACTTTTAACATGTGCGAGAAAAGGCGAAATGTGCGCAGTAGTTAGAAACACTAAACTGTTTATTTATTTTAAATGTTTTACATCGGATCTGTCGAGCTGGAGTTTATTTGTTTAATGTTTCTGCGCGGCTGTTTCTGCACTAAACGTTAATTGTAAATTGTTACAAAAGAATGACGGCACGTGCGTTCCCTCGATACTAACCTGCGGGGAAACGTCTAGAAATGTGGACGTCACGAGTGTTCGCGCCTGTTTTGCTGCATTCGGACTATGTTGGTTTTACGCAGAACAGATTTTATTTGTTGTGAATCGCTGTAAAGACTGAACACGTGTTACACAGAGGACTGGTGTAAATGTCAGCCGGGCTTCAGGTGCGTCTTCCCGCGTTCGTGGGTAAAACTGGGCCAGTTTTGCTCAGATGTTCTCCTACATTGAATACAGGTCTGGTGATCGTGAAGCTCTGAATGAGGGAGATGAAAGACAGTCGGCGGGAGGCCTAAATGCGCCACTCAGTTATGGCACAACAACAACAACGACAATAATAATAATAATAATAATAATAATAATAACTAGTACAACAATTTTCGAGCATTTTTGGACCGCCGTCTTTACTCTTTTCCCCACAATCGTTCGTGTGGACCGTCATGTACGTGTGTGTGTGTGTGTGTGTGTGTGTGTGTGTGTGTGGGGGGGGGGGGTTCTATTACCTTGGTGACCCGCAATGGCGCTTGTCACAGCGCGCGCTGTTTGCTGTTTAGGCGCAGCGGCTAATTTACCGGAGTGACCATCGCACTGACCCCCCCCCCCCTTCAACCCCACCCCAACCCCCCCCTCCGTCTGATACCGGCTTCCCCCATATCAAAGCGGACCTCAAAGGGACCCGCCCCTCCGGGTTAAAGGTCAGCGCGAGACGTCAACGAGACGCATTCAGAAGTAATTATTTCTACTTCCCTCCTTTTGTTTCTTAACATTGAAAATATAAAGATGGTTCATCCGGATACCTTAAGAGCTGAAAAACAACAACAATAATAAGCGTTTTGTCATTTACTATATTTTCCACATTCGGAACTTTTGCACTTCAGTTTTTTTTTTTGTGTGTAACCAGTTGCGACTTTTCTTTTTCAGGTAAATGAGACACAAATCAAATCAGATTAGTTTTTATCAAATAACATGTTTACATTTGGACCTTCGCCTTTGCTAACGAAAACAAGAACTGACAATATTAAAAAAGCGTGTTTGTAAATTCTTCAGTCTTAAATATATTATTAGTTTATGTCGATTTCTTACAGCCAGTCGGCAGTTGTGTGTTGGAACATGTTTGCTAAGCTAAAAAGTGGGAAAACAATATTTCATACAAAATTTAAAGCGTTTTTTTTTTGTTTCACGTGTATGTAGTTTTATCTCCAAAATGTTTAAAACATTTATTTCAATAGAGGTATATTTTTGTTTAAATAAACACCTGATCTGTAATCAGGCGGACCGCAAAAATTTACACTTAATGCAGATATATTTGAAGCAACATTCCGTTCTTGAAAAAGCAAATAAGCCCGAGAAGATACATTCATTATCTGAGCAATATTTGAACCATCTCTTTATACACAGCAACACAAAATGTTGCTTTTAATAAAAAAAAATGACCCTTAGATGTTTTAGTTAGAAAGATGTAAATGTAAGGTGTACCACGTGAACACGTTTTATCTTCGTTTAAACAGTGATCTGTTGTCTAACCAGAATTTGAAATTCGCAGGGATGAGATTATTTACTCGAATAAAAATAATTTCTGCCAAAAAATTGTTCGAAGTTTTAACACAGAATGGGCCTAAACATTAAGATAAACGTGCAAAACGAATTAGAATGAAAATCACAAAGACGCGTACAGTGTATATGTCAAATGTACAGTGTATTATTATTATTATTATTATCATTATTATCATCATTATCATTATTATTATGGGAATAAAATGTATTATAGCAGACAGTTCTAAAGTACATGTTTCAGGATAAGGGCTTCTGTAAACTCCACATTTTGTCCGCCTTTTTATTTGTATCCTTCACATTTCGACAACTAGTTTTGTCGTGTCACTCGCTCCAGAAGGAGCTTTGAACACCTTCTTTTCAAAATCATTCTGCTTCACTCTTGTTAGACAATTTTTTTGTCTTGAAATTGTAGTCGGAAGAACAGAACAAATATGTCGAGCTGGTGGCTATTTTTCATTAACGTGCAACTTATTCTGGCGCATGTTTAAATACATACTTTATTCATAGTTTTACTCCAGTGAAACTGGTCTGTTATGCAGAGATAGAAAAAGCTGATGCGATCAAAAGCATGAATTTTCTGCAGATAATAATAATAATTATAATAATTATAATATTATTATTATTATTATCATTATTATTATTATTATTATTATTATTATTATTCACTCTGCGACGGACTGGCGTGGCTTCCAGGGTGTAGTTCCATAAGCCGAATGGGCTGCGGACCCCCGCGGTCCGGCAAACAGGTGTGTGTGCAGGAAAAGAGGCGTCATTTTAGGAAGCAATTGTTCATATAGAAGAAGGGGTCTACAAGAGCATGTGGACCACGAGAAAACTTTCGTCCTTAGCAGAGGCACGAAACACCAGAATGAAGCGTAATTCAGACAAAATAAAGCGGTTAACGAAAATGTATTATTATTATCATTATTATTGTTGTTGTTGTTGTTGTTGTTGTTGTTGTTGTTGTTGTTGTTGCTGCTGCTGCTGCTGATGCTGATGCTGATGCTGTTGATGATGCTGATGAAGATAGATGATTCTGTTCTATATCCACGGATAGGGACGTTTACCCTGCGCGGTGTTACAATAAGGTAAATATTTCTGAGAGCATCTCGGCGTCTTATTCGCGAAGGCGAGAAATGTCTTGCAGTCGGGGTTTATCCAGGCAAATGTAAATCGTTTTAGTGGAACTGTTGTTTCACGCGGGTGGTGAACAAACCATAATAAAGTGGCAGAGGAAGAAACGAGGGCGGCTGTGGATCTTAACCGTGGCCGCGGCGCTACTTTGCGCTGAACGGAATTAACCGGCCGCGCGGAGATTCATTAAGATGCCCAGCATTACGTCACTGTCGAGGGCTAAAGCCAGTTTGCGTGAACCCTTGCTGGGGGTAGTTATTCATATCGATATCACGCTCTTCTCTTTCGCCTCGATGTGTTACTACAGGGTGTCGGCAAACGTATCACGTTTAATACGTATCAGAATGAATCACAGATATTCACTCTTCAGTCGTGGTTCCGCGCCGGACGGTCGCGGGCTGTACTGTGGGTCAACAAACGTGTAGAAGAACCAGGACCGAGGTGCTTAAAAAAATCCTGTCTGCAAGGAAGAAGAAAAAAAAAAGTGACTGTTTTGAGACGCGTTCTGGAATCTTCGTCCACGTTGTATCCTCGTTAAAGCGCATAGTAACAGGTTATTCTAGAGAAAATCGTTCGGCCTCCGAATTGTGAGTCAGACCATTTCCTTCATAGAAAAAAAAGAAAAATTTTCCATATAAAATGACGATAAAGCGGGGGGATCGTTTGGATTCGTTAAGAACGTCAGTCAAGAAGTTAAAATGAGGAGCTGAGGTGAAGAGAAAATGTTCTGCAGTGATTTTACTGCGCTCATCTCATATGAGCATTAGTTTTAGTCCTCGGCCTCTCAGGTGCATTTCACCGTCTTAAACCCCGTTATAAAAAAAAACTTTTACAATAAGCTTTTATTAAAATAAATAAAGAACGGGCGAGGGAGGAAAAACAAGGTGCCAAGTGCCGCCACCTTTAAGCCGCGCTGCCGACGCGGCCGGCGGAGGAGAACCTGGTTCTGCTCACTGCGACGGTCCAGCTCTTATTTGTTTCCCGCAAAAGTTATTAAATGTTTCAAAGAAATTAGCCTAATTTTAATTAAATGTTCGCATCTCCAGAGGTGTCTGCCGCCGCGCGCGCCGCGGGCTCCTCGTTTGTTGTTTTTAATTATTTTTCGTTTGTTATCCGGACCGCTTTAGTGTCCCGGCGCTCGGCTTTAATAAACCTATAGAGCACATAAATAATTAATCTTAATAAAACTGTTTACGGTTTTAATTTCGGGACAATCCTTCGACAAGTTGTAATGCAGGAATTATAATGCAGAATTAATTTCGGAGTCTTGAAGAGCGGAGGCGACAACGGCGACAGCGGCGACAGCGGCGACAGAGATAAAACAGCGGCGCCTCACTGCGGCTCTTTGTTAATATCTGCGCCGGCTGATGCTGCCCGGGATGTGGAGCCACCAGAGCCGAGGTTCACCGCACCGTCCTTCGCTTCTCCCACACACACACACACACACACACACACACACACACACACACACGCACGTCTGACACATGAACAGCGGCACAAATCCCCGCTCGACCACAGGTGTGTGTGGCTCCAGGTGAGGCCTTGTACAGGTGCGCAGGAGGGGGGGGGGTGAACGCCTAGCTACACCCCACACACAGCAGAGCAAAACAACCGCGCAAACTGACGTACCGCCCCGCAAAGCCTAAAATCACAACTCCTGCCATTTATAGCAGTTTTTGGTCCATTGTGTGGAGAAGATTGAAACATCATCCGCTGATGTCGCTTGAGTACTTCTGACACACAGGGCAAACTTTATGATCTCGCTAACATTTTTCTCCACTGCAAAATGGACCTGATGGCAAATTATAGGTATTCATAGACCGGCATAATAAATTCTCCAGTTCCCCCCCCCCCAATATTCTGCTGACCTTTGATCTAGATATTTCTCGAAGTGTGACACAGCGGTTGGTACACACTGGGCTCGGACCCAAGAAGAAATTACAGAAACAAAATTCACTGTATCTTATTAAACTACACTTTGACGGAGACTCTCTGTCGCCACACGCATCTGGCTGCTCGCTCCCTTCATGACACACTTCGCTCATCTCATATTGTCCCCTGTCTGTTTCTAATAACCAAATGACCAGACCAGCGCATCAGATATTCGCCTCTCCGTTCCCTCATAAGCCTCCACGGGTGTTCGCTGCGCCCTCCAGATCCGTATCCAGGCAGAGCTGTCAATGATTACATTTTTTTTTTGTAGAATTTATTTTTATGCAAAGTACAGCTTCCCAAACAGAGTCGGTTTTCATAAACAAGCAGTTTATTAGATGAGGGAGTGCCACGCACTGATTTGCAGTGATTTGCCTCCTTTTCCAGGGGCCTCTGGTTCTCCGGGCCTGCGGTTCGGGCGGTCGTCCCGCCGGGGCCCAGATAAACACCTGGATCTCGCACCGGTGTCGTTTTTACCCCTTTACCCTTTTACGGAGCTCCGCTGCTGCCTTGCCGTTTCGGTGCTACTTCTGTCCCCCCCCGTAAAGTTTACGGAGGTGACGGCACAGTTAAGGTGTCCACGGTGGGGCCTGTCGAGGACTCCTGGGGAAGGAGAAAGACAACGGAGCAATTAAATATTAATGAGCGGAAGTTTGTTCTCATTTCCCCACCTAGCCGCTTAGCGAGCCGCGCGGGGTGTGTATGTATAAAACAACAGAACAATGGGCTGCCTTACAGCTACAATATGGCTTTAATTTGTATGCAAATGAGGACAATAAAGCAAGATACTCTTGAAATTACTCGGCGTTGGAGGGCCTTAATAAAAAAAATAATAATAATACTTGCAGGTACTCTGTGGATGCTAGACTTTTTGTGGGGACCCCCCCATCTCGGCCGCCGCCCCGCAACAAGTACAAAAGTACACAGACGGCATTCCGTCTTTGTGGCCTGAGATTCCTTCTGGAGGCGTCTGAAAAGGGAAGCGGGGGTCCCTCGGCCTGTGATGTGCGGGGCGGAAACATTT
The DNA here is from genome assembly GCA_900497675.1 of Arapaima gigas. Taxonomy (NCBI): domain Eukaryota; kingdom Metazoa; phylum Chordata; class Actinopteri; order Osteoglossiformes; family Osteoglossidae; genus Arapaima; species Arapaima gigas. The sequence continues at coordinate 307,500 of UFQX01000412.1, read as the reverse complement.
CCGGAGAAAAGCGTCAATGGGGAGAATTTTTTTTTTCCGTTTTGTTTTATGTGTTTTTATCCCCTCGTCCCCTGTGGTCTGCCTTGATGACCGGCACGCCAATGCAACGGTGATCAAAGTGCGGTGGACGCGGCAAGTGACCCCCGAATGAGGCCGTGCTATGCTAATAGAGGGGCTAAGTGAGCATTAATCCTATTAGAATACTAAGTGGAAAGGGGCTTGGCCACTGGGGGGGTGTTGTTTCAGCCCCCAAACCCTTCATTATTATAAGGAGGCCCCCTACCAGTCCACAAGCGGGCCTCGCTTCCTATCCGTCTGCCATCCTGGTTTCACACACACACACACACACACACACACACACACACACACAGGCCACCAGTGCAATATCCCACCCTTTAGATCAGCGCTGTGTGACCGACCCACAGATAAGTACAGAACATCACAGCAGCTCCCCAGCTGTTGCCAGAGTCATGAATGTCAGAACAGAGGGGGCTGCCCGGTTGTGTGTGTGTGTGTGTGTGTGTGTGTGTGTGTGTGTTTGTGGGAGGGTGGGTGGGGCTCACATTCATTAGAACAAAGCCTGTGGCCTCGGGAACCCGGGTAACGGAGCACACCTTCTTGCCCCCCAGGTCCCGGCACAGACGCCGGGGCTGGAGCCTCTAAGTCCAGCTGCTCTCCATTAGTTGTTGCATCAAACTGTGCTCCGCGCTCTGGGGTCACAACCCAGGTGGGAAGAACTCGGCGGTGACGACGGTGACGCCGGCGATGACAGTGACAACAGTAATGGGGACGACTGTAATTACAGTTCACCGTCTTAACTGGCTGCTCAGGACTTATTTATTTGTACATCTACTTCCTAGATCTTTGCTTAAGCTCTGCGAAGACGAGGGAAACGCTGCAGCGTTGCCCCACACGGTGGGACCTGGGGGGGGCGGGAGGCGTGCTGCGTCGTCCAGCAGGGAAAGGGGGGAAAGGTCTCTTCGGGGGGGTCTCGTGGATGAGCTCACCCGGACCCAGGAGCGGTATCGCTTGCCGAGTCGGCAGAAACGCGGGGCCGTCAGAAAACGGCCGTAAAAGTGGTAGTTCGGTGGAAGCTGCAGACGGCGATGCCGTCGGTCCTGCGAGTCACCGGCAGGGTCCTCCAGGCCCGGATCGGCAGTATGTCACCGCTCTCCGTCCGGCCTTCGCCGCCGTGCTGTTCCTTCAGAAGACCCGGTCGAAGGGTCTTTGGACTCGTGTGAAAATGACCTACACGGTTACGGTATTATCTGCACGGCGGAGCACTAACCACCGGCTGACCCTAAACCCCCCCGGCTGTGTTCTACCTCCTTATTATGATTCGAAATTTGTCCGACGGTCGCGATGTAGGCTTGTCCTGCGTTAAAGGTGAAGAGGCCCAAATACAGACAGAAGTGCAAGTTTTTCTGCCCCTGCTGACCACTTTTGCCGCCTTTAAAAAGGTTCATTCAAAGTGATTCTATGTGAAACTGTGATGGAAAAATACTGAAAAATTCTTATACTTGCGCTGGTATTTGGGAGCATTAAAAATGTGCCGATTGTAATTTTAAAAATAGGGCCGAAATGAATAAAATGACCGTTTTTTTGTCGTGCGCAGTTTCCATTCATAAAACTCAACTAAAATGTGTGTGTGTGTGTGTGTGTGTGTGTGTGTCCGTGAAATAGAACACGATAATACTTCTGCAGACGGGGGAGATGGAAGCCGGACGATCGGGTATTTAATTTAAATTAGTTTGCGCAGGAACAAAAGGACTGTCGCCACGTTTATGTGATATCAAAGGAATTGTTCTGCGTAACGTCAGCTGATGATATGAAAAACAAAACGTTGTTTCACATTTATTATCCTAATTGAGACTTAAATCCTGGTGATTTAGTCTAAGCGAGAAGTTTTAATTCCAGCATTTTAAATTTTCTTCATTTTTCTAAATTGTCTACATTTAATTACACTTTAAGACCCTAAAGCTAAAAACAATACTAAAAATAACAATATTACTGCTACTAATCAATTACAACAACAACAATAATAATAATAATAATAACAACAGACTAACAAATCATTTTAAGGTGTTTTCTCGTTCATTTGCTCCATTTCTTTGTCTGTTGACTGAAGGTGCTCCGAAGCGGGGGGCTGACAAGTGAGAAAGTGCTGCTGTACAAAGGGGACCCCCTGCGAGCCCTTAGGATGGGGAACTCTCACCAGCCACATGCGCCAGTTTGCCACAGTCCTTTGGTTTTATTATCTTTTCTTTTTGTCTCTTTACTTTTTTCTGACGTCCGGCATTCGGTGAATTGGGATGGAAACACAAGCGCGCGTCTCGGAGCAGCTCGATCCCCGCTCACCGTCTGTTTTGGAACATATCAGACCTTCGGCTCTTTACTGCACTAAATGCGTATTATTTATATGCGAAGGGTGAACAGGCCAGAGGTCTTTACCTTTTTTTTTTGAAACAAACATTTTTAACCTTGTTTAACTGTATCCACTGCAACGTATGTTTGGCAAAATGCATTTTTAGATTTTAATTTACTGGTGCAAATGAAGGGCTGGGAAAGAACTCAGAGACTGAGCAGCATCTTACTGCTATAAACCCCTGGAGAAGGCTCTGCGACGTGTGTGTTTGTGTGTTTCTCTGTGTATTTCTGCGTTTCTCGTGTCCGTGTGCTTCGGACGTCGGGGTGTGTTGTTGTCGCGTGCGCGTCGCCTCGCCGCATGTGTTCTCCTGCACGTCTGCCACGTTTGCTTGTGTACATCTGTGTGTTTCGCGTGACCGAGCGGGTCGGGAGTCCTTGGGACGATCGGTTACGGCAGTGATTCACTCCGTCTCCCCCTGATTTACTGCCGCGTGTCGTTCGCTGCTTTTAACCCGGGAAGCTAAATGACCCCGAGATCACATTAATACGGAATGTGCCGGAAGCGGAAGGTGCTCTTCTCACCCGCGAACGCAGCGGGAACAGGAACCGGGTCCAGAGCCGGGCGGAGCCTTAAAACCTCGGCAGGAGTGCGAGGGCCCGGAATTCCGGAAGCGGGTCTGTTAAGGGCTGAAGAAATAGTTTGATTTGGCCGAGAAAGACAGAGTCCTCAGAAGGCGGCAGAGCAACAGCAGCGGCGCCGCGGCTTCCCTTTCGCCGAGAGAATAATTATGTTGTAGCCGATAGACTGTTGAGGCATTAAGAGCCGAGACGCTATGAATACATGTATATTAAAGTCCGGGTTTCGTCCTCTTACTGGGCCGCGTTCACTGCGTCAAGTCAGAGTGTACAGTGGGGGTAAAACGTACAACGTGAGGGTGAAGCTACCTACAAACGTGCAGCTAAAAAAGCCAAAACAAATACCTTACAGCAAAGCGGTACGTATAATGAACGTCCGGCACTTTTTCACCCAGTTTGACTTGTGCAAAAACAGCACAATATCCAGCCACAAGGAGGCCGGAGGAGAATCGGTGAAATATCGAACCCGGCTGGAAAATACGGACGAAATATCGACGGCGCAGAATGAATCGTTGCAACGTAGGAACTTTAAGGAGGGGGTCGAGCGAAACGTCGCGTTGTTGGGACGCGGGTGGAACTCGTGCCTCGGGTTTCGCTGACAGGGGGTTAGGACGGTTGTGGTGGCGCTCAGGGAGCGGGACTAAGCTGCTAAAACCCTGGGCGATGGAGCCGTGCGGCCCGGGCTCATCCGACACGCTCCCCCCGCGCAGCGCTCTTCTGAGTCCCTCGCCGAGGCATTTTTGGAATGACGCGGCGTGCGAGAGCGTGGATAACAGCTTTAAAGCCCCCCGCGAGATGTGTGGTCCGTCCAGTGGCCGGCAGGCGGGGTCTCCGGGAAACGGGCCTCCCCGTGACGCACGGCCGCTGATCCTCCTCGCCGAATTCCAGGAACGTTTGCTTTAGCCTGCGGCAAATGCGCTACCCATTTTACAATGTGCTATTCAGAACCCTGCCGGGGGTGGGGGGAGACGGGTGGGGGGCTCTCGTTGGCCTGTCTGTCGCTGGGAAACAGGTGCAGCGACCTGGGGGGCAAGAGGCTCATGTGCGTGGCCAACATGCAGGCCAGTGTGGAATTTAAACGGAGCTTACGAGTCGATTCACCGGGGGCCGGCGAGCTTTGGTGGTTTGGCGCCCAGGCTGCGTTTACGCTCGTCGTGGCGACCGGACGCCTCTCCGATTAAAAATCCGAAAACCAGGCCTACATCTGGAATATACGAATGGAGTTCTACGTTTCCTTCAAACGGGGTAAGATGACCATCGGATGTTGGGGAGACCAGGCGACTTGACCGGGTGGTTTGAGACGTGGGCGACGTCCACAAAAACGTCCCTGTTTGGCGTGTTTTTGAAACGAGAGAAAACGTCGGCGGGGAAAAAAAAAAACAAACACCTCGCAGAAGCTTTTCTCAGTTGACCTCAGAGCACCAAGACGTGGAAGGAGCCCATCGATCTGCATTAACACGGCCTTTAGTCGTGTTGTCGTCTTATCGGGCCGCCGCAGCTCAGTGAACCTGACCTGGACGTGACCGAGGCCCCGGCAGCAGCCGCAACGCCGGGGGTTTTCATTCCGGGCTCACAAACGTCGCCGGTGGCACCGGGGGTCCGTATATGATGTCGGCTTTTTTTTTTTTCTGCGCATTTCCTGGTGTCAAAAAAATCACAATTCAGCTTCTTGCTGACAAAGTGTGCAGCACAGGGGGGGGGGGCTGGTTCCTCACACCTCTCTGGCTGTGGGTTCGAGTCCCGCTCGGTCCGCAAACAATTTGTCCGTATGGGTTTTCTCCCTGTGTTTTGGTTTCCTCCCGCAGTCTAAAGATGCGCTTCGGGTGAGATTTCGATAGAGATGTTTATTGCGGGATTTCGCTGTTCCTCTCTCGTGTCGCCTTGTTTGTGGCCCGACAGACGCGTGAAATCAGTCGGCGAGGCTTCACCGCTGACTGGGCCCCACGACGGGAACCCAGCAGCTCGGGCAACACCATGTGTCCGGTTTTTTGCTCAGCACCAGCTGCGGAGACCAGGTTTTAAGATGCAGCTTCGTTTCATTATTGCCGGAGAGGGTGGGCAGGTAAAGTGGGGTTAAAATACTCGACGCCCCACCCGCAACGCCTGTGTGAACCCGCCGGCAGAACAGAGCCTCACAAGGCAGGCCAAGCGGGGGACTCCCGGCGGAAGATGCCCAGGAGATCAGATGGGATCAGAAGACCTTCTGGGCTCTGCGCTGACCGCGACACACATGGTAACCCGGAAGAGCCAGACCAGCGTGGAGGCGGGTTGCCGGCTTTGAGGTGGGCTGTGCGGCACATGCAGTAAAGCACCAGCGTGTCTCTCAGACTAAGTGGGGCTTCAAAACAGAAATTATTCTTCATTATTCTTCTACATCTTAGACACATGAAAGCCCAAACAAAGTAACCTGGGGACAGATCTTGGAACCTGTAAAAGTTTGAGTCAGGAGCTGATGACCTCATTCCCTCCCAAAATTCATCTTGAAGACAACTTATGCATCATCAATTCTTGCTTTGCATCTCAGGTTGGTTTTACAAGCCAGTTCACAGTATCTGTGTCTGTTTACGGGTGATTCTTTGCTTTCGCTGTTGACAACCAGCACGTTGAACTGGTTTACCTGCACTGGATGAAAGGGACAACCGAGCTTATTGAAAAACGAGGGTCTCCCTCGATTCACGTGAGGACTTTGTTTTGGCCGCTCCGTCGCTTCGCCTTTGTTTGTGTCACCTGTGTGTTTGCTCGCATACTTGGGATCGTGACCCAGCTGTGCTTTGCCTTCGTCTCGTGGACTGATGATCTTTTGAATTTCCTGGTACAAAGAAGAATTCGTGGTCCCTTCAGCAATAGCAACGCATCAGGGTCCTGTGGCAGCGAAACATCCCCGGACCATCACAGGGCACCACCACCACGTTTGTTTGTAGAAGGTTTTTTACTGCGACGTGACACGTGTTGCCAGATGTAACAGGTCCCAAGTCATCCAGAAAGTTCTTAATTTTGTTAACCGGCCTAGAGACCATTTTCCACAAGCCTTGGAAGGTTCTTTTTGGTGAACTGTAGACAAGCGTCTACGTTCTTTTCTGAGAGGAGTGCTTCCCTCCTCACCATGTGTCCTGTTTTAGTTCAGTTTCTTTCTGTAGGGTCATGAACGCTGACTTGTGCTGAGTCAGCGGAGGCCTACAGTTCACCGCACGTTGTTCTGAAGTGATTTTACACCTCGCCTAAGGAGAGAGTTTGATAGGAAGGTGATCCGAGGTGGCCCTAAAGCCCCAGAAATGGCTGCGGATCCCTGTTCAGACCGACTCGCTACAGGATTCATGAGTAGCTTTGTGAGAAGCGGCACGGCGGCATTTGGGGTCCCGCACAGAGCCTGGTGTAGGGTCACGTCAGCTCGGGGTGTGTGGTGTTGCAGCAGCGGTCGTCACGTACCAAACAATTACTCCTGTACCCAAAAACCACCTCTGTTAGCAGTTAAATCCAGTCTTACCCTTTTACGCCTGTTTGCCGGCTACGTTTTGGCGTCACTATTAGCCAATTTTAAGCGTCATCACACGACTCATGAAACAAAATAAACGCACCGCCACAAGCCACCTGAACTCCTTTCTAACAAAGCGAACTCAGAGCTCAGCGAAAGAACAGCGTCGTGCAGTTATTAATACCGATATTATTGACAGTTAATAAATTCAGCGACGAAGCCTTAATTCTCCATAATGCGTAACGTACCACATCTGCACGACCGGGGGGGGGATATAGATTCCGGAGCAGCTGAATAGGAGTTTTGTGGAAGAAGTGGCGTGTCGGGCCGAGCACCACCTACGCCTGCGCGTCCATCGTAAAATGGCTGAAAATCGACGCGCTCCTCAGTGACCCTCCCCCACCCCACCTGCCCCTCTACTCTGCTGAGTGGTGCCGCACCCAGGGGGGTCAAAACCTCGGCGGGCAGCAGGGCCCTACGCGCCGGCGGAAGGAGCAGTAAGGCATCCGACCAAAAACGCGATGGGATTTATTCCCTCCTCCTCGGGGGAACGCTGCAGGCCAGCGTGAAGCAGGCAAAACAAATACACTTCGGTCGCCAGCGCGGGTCTTCCTGCCCCACGTTTCCTCGCCTTTGCCGCCTGGTTTCCACGCGGTGACTGATGACGGCCAAATAATACTCGTTTGCTCCATTAAATACAACCCGTTTCCTTATTCGTCAGCGACAACAAATGCGAATTCAGCCAAGTTTTCACGCGCGTCGAATTTGCCAGAAGTAAACAGCTGAAGAAATATGTTTCGTTTGGAAGCGGAGCAGTTCGACGCACAATAATTTATTGTAACACGAGCGCCGTATCGCGGACCCACGCTGATTCATAAGGTTACAAATAAAGCGAGTGACAAGTCATCATATGCAAACACTTATTTGCACGAGACGTTATATATCAAAGTAATGGCTACAGCTAAAATAATAGCAACGGAACTGGCCTCTTGCCGTTCCCGTTTGATGGAACTTTTTGCCGTTTCCTCGTCCTCCGAGATATTTCATCTGACGCCGACGGAAACCACAGGATATTCGCTTACCCTAAAAACCCGCAGAACTTAGCCCATCATGGTTCACTGCGGCTCGCTGTTCCCCCCCCTGAAAAATGACGACGGCGGAGCGAGGAGAGGAAAAAAAAATGGGAAGCAAAGCAAACGCAACCGTTTTTGTATTAATACGCGAATATATATCAAAAAGGGGGGGAAATGAGCTGTGCCGGTGGAGAAACGGCAGCGCCAAAGCGCCCGTTCATTAATTCCCGCCGGGCGAAGAGGAGAGACTCAGGCGATGGCTGCCGGATCGCGGGATTCGCTGGCTTTTATTTGCTACTGCGATATGTGTTTGTTTGTCCTGTGGGGAAACGGAAGCTGAGCCACCATTAGTCCGGCACCCTTTGCCTCTGAAGTAGGCTGTAGGCCGTAGTGGGTCCGAAGTGACCACCATCGTCATCCTCATCATCATCGTGATCATTATGATGAGCTCTGCTGAACCGACCAGGCTGGATGCTGTGCTTGGTTTAGCCACCTTATCCTCAGCGGGGCTGTGACTTGACCTCCTCAGTCCGAACGCGACACTTACTCTGGTAGCTTCCGAAGGTCCGGCTCAGACACCTAGGCGGGGCAGACCCTCCAGATGTCTCGGTGTCTCAGAGGGAGCCGGGAGCTCCCGCTCGTCATTACACCAGCCGTATGTTTTCCCGCCAACGGAGATCTCCGCTTCCCCTCCTGTCATTCCGGGCTGAGAGGCCTTCGAAGAAGCCTTGTGCGCCATATGTGCCGCAAAGCTGGCTGACGGAGAGTTTCTGTTCCACCAGCTGCAGAGACATGTGGGATGTCTTTGAAATTAGGCACGATCAAAAAAATAATTTGCTTTTGTATTGAAAGTCCCAAAAGTGTGATCTGATTAGACTGGATGCTGCGGAAGACTCAGCCAAACAGGGTGCGACCGGCCTCGGAAGACTTTAGGGAGGTAGGAGCGGCAGATGAGATGCAGCACCTTGCAGAAGCAGTCAGAGCCATTGGTGGTTTTCAAATGTTGAGAAAAAATACTCATTTACGCATCATTTTTTTCCCCCAGTCAGTCCTCAGTCAGATGTTGAAATAGGATGAAAAAGGAATATGGATTATTGTCATTAGATACGTTAAAGTCAAAAGCCGAAAAGCGTTGGTTAGAGAGCACTTCAGATCCAGTGGTTCAGTGCTTTAGAAGTTCTACATCTACGACGATGCAAAAAAAAAGCCTTGATGAGGATAAAATTTCCCCACCGTTGGGCTCTGCGTGCAGCTGTGTGTCTCTCTTCTGTTGACCTTCTAGAACTTAGACCACAAACGCAAGACTAGGCGGTGTCACCTGCAGTAGTTCTCTGATGACTCGGCAGGAGTGGGGTGGGTAGAGGAAGGTAAGGTGGAGCACAGGTGTCTGACTGAGGACTTTGTTTCGTGGAGTCGGTCAAACACCTCCAAACATCAGCAAAAGAGAGGAGCTGGTGGTAGATCTTCACCATGTCGAGGAGAGACTTTGCACCTGGTTGCTACTGAGGATGGGGGTGGTCGAAACCTAGTAGTACTTGTGAGTCCATCATCAGAAAGAAGGTGGACTGGTCTCACAACAGGGATGTGCTAGAGCAGGTTGTAGTTCCTTAGATGGTTGAGGTGTTTCAACTTGTGTGGCAGCATCCTCTACACGTTCTACCAGACCGGAGTCGCCAGTATGATCTCTTATGCTGTCAGTACTTGATGGAGGCTCGATAAAGTAAAGAAAGCAGGTTCTGTCATGGGCCAGACCTGTGATTCGGTGGAGGCCATGGCAGAGGCCAGGATGAAGAGAAAGCTACACTCCTCGATGGGTGTTGAGGAACACTTATTCAAGCAGTCAACCTGAGGGAAAGTAGGAGATTGGAAAGCATCTAAAATAGAAACAAAATAGGAAAAATGAAGAGATTTGGAAACAGAAGAAATGTTTTCGACATACCCGTGAGCTCATGAAACACACAACAACCGATCGAGAAGTTCTTACTTGAGAAGAATGTTCTGCATATGAGTTAAGCAAAAGGTTTAATGGCCAGGAAAGAAGAAAAGTGTTCAAGAGTTTAAGGGTTTTTACCCAAAACTCAAAATGCTCCATGCAGTGCAGACCTAACCCTCCGACGCTTTGCCGCTCCTGGGCTGTGGGATTCGAAGCGGGTTTGAACCTCCTTCTCCTCCCACGGTCCAAAGACGTGCGTTTTGGGAGAATGGGTCACTCTAGACCTGCATCGGGGTGGATGCTGTGGACTGGTGACTGTGAACGGACGTACGGACAGCCCCACGGGAGTTTTTAACAAATCTGTCGAAGTGTGAGTATCATTTGTAGCTTAGCAACATGTGAACGTTTTCAAAGGGCCTAAATACCGTTTGAACGTTGAATAATTTATGCGCATACTTAATAACGACAAACACCTGCCGTGTTATGTGACTCTTCACTTTCTACATTTTTGGCATTCACAGCATGGGTAATATTTCAGTTTTTTCCACATTTATCAGGCTCTTGCGCAGGTTAAAAACGAGGCTGTTGGTAAAATAATTTGAAAAAAAAAACTGCAAAAATGTTCAACCCTGTGCCAGGGCCTGGAGGTCCAGATGTTCGGGAGCCCTGGACAGGAGCAGAGATGCTTCACACTGTCCATCCAGATGTTGCTGCACATCAATAACCGCTGGACCGAAATAGCGAAAAATCGATCAAATCGACCGATTTAAATTATCAACAAAATGAGGACGACGCGTTTTCTTCTCACTTCTCGCTTTACGCTGATACGCTTTTCCAGATTTACATTTATCTTCACGCGTTTCAGCAGCGCTGCGTTGTTAGTAGCGATACTGCCACAGCGAACAGAGGCTCCTTTACGCCCGTCTTTCTCTCAGTGAAATTTTAAAGAAATAAATCGAGGTTTTAAAACACGGCTGGAATAAACTGGCAAACTATTGGACGTCAGTGTCGGATGAAATGGACGCCGCCTAAAATTTAAACTTCGACGTACGTCTTCATCCTGGCGGGAAAAAACTCTTTCCTTGGCTTAGTCTGTCATGAAAAGGCTCCTTCTGCTGTGTGTGTTTCCGCTCCTCCTGCCCCGTGTGTGTGAATGTGTGCGGGTCAGTGTGTGTGAGCTCCCCTGTCCGCCCGCTTTCGGATAAGTGCGTGTGAGTGTCAGTGAGTGTGTCGGTTGTCCCATCTGAGCAACGGTGTGTGTGTGTGTGTGTGTGTGTGTGTGTGTGTGTGTGTGAACATGTGTGCCGGAGTAGTCCAGACTTCCCGGGGGGCCTCATCTGCACCGGTTTACCCCACTGGGAGAGCTTCCCAGCAGGTAGCCGCATGTCCACCCGGAACGGCGCAAATCATGCCTGCGGCGGGGAGCGTGAAATCTTTGCAGGCTGGGACAGATGACCCCCCTGAACCTCCCCAGGCCCCCCAGCGCAGTCCTGCGGGGCCCCGTCCAGACCTGCGCCCCCCACACACCCCCTGACTCGGTGTCGTGGCGGCGCTGTGGCTGATGCCTTTCAGGTGGTCTTTTCTGAACGGCCCCGGCCGGGCCGGGAATCGCTTGCCACCAGGTGCTGGGCGGCCGTCCGGCGTCTCTGCCCTCCCGGCACCAGGCTGCTCTGAAAGGCGCTTGGGCCGACCCCCTGGGGAGCTCCTGCTCCGCGAGCTGCCAGCTGATAGCGCTATCTGCCGGACCTGCAGAAGCAAGCGGGGCTGTAATGTGATGCAGGTGTGTCCGGGCGCTAACATGGAGTCCTCAAGTGGAAAAGTGGGTGCAAAGCCAAACCACATGCAGGGGGTGGGCAGTGAGTGAGGTGTGATTAGCAGCCTCATTTCTGGGCGGCTTCAGTCCAGGCGCACAGTCTGTCTGCCGTGTGTGTGTGTGTGTGTGTGTGTGTGTGTGTGTGTGAAAACTGGGAGCTGTGGAAGCTGAATCAGGTACCACCGGCAAGGTCAGGGACTCAAGCGTCCATTGCCGGAGATTTGCGACGGAAACCAGCCAAGTGGTCCGGGCACCATAAGGCTCCACCTTCTCTTCAACCTTCCCTTCCGTCTCCTGCTTCACGCGTTTCTCAGAGAAGGAGGGGGAGCGAAGTCAGCAGGAGTCGCACCTCCGGAAAAACACAGTAAACGTTACTGCATTTGAGGCGATGTCTGTCGGATGATGCACACGCTTTGCTTTTGTTGTACGAATTTCAGTTCAGCTGTATATTTATCATTTTTCTTACCTGATAAAGGAATAGAAATCATACATGAAGGAAGAAACTGCATGGAGGAAATAAACACTATATATGTATATTAGCTTTTATTTTCCTTTTTATTTATTTATGGTTCTTTTCACTCACTCACACACACACACACAACAAACATTTATTTACAAACAATTCCCGATCCCGGGAAATAAACCTCATTGAAAACAACAGAAAATTATTCCAGGATTTTTTTTTTTTTTTGGTTTTCAGTGTTAAAATTTTAACTCTTTCCTGCAAGGCTGGAAAAAAAAAACATGCACACAATAAGCGGCCCTAAACCACTGGGACAGATGACCAAAGTGGGGTCCTTTTCAATTTCTTCAGGCGTCCTTATTAATAGAGTCGCCGGGCGAAACCTCAGCGTTTCTCAGTCCAAATGTTTCAATTACGGCTAAACTCAGCGTCAAATAAAGTTTAGAGCACAAATATGCGTGAGCAAAGAAGACATTCGGATGCGTTTTCACATGCCTGTCCCTGCACGTCTCAGCCGTGTGCTGCTCACGCGATACCGGCTATAATGGGGCTCTGTGATCTTAGCAAGCTTGTATTTATCAGAGCCGACACAGCAAATATAAGGGATAATTCCTCACTATATCCATCACGGCGTATTTAGAGCGGCGCTCGGGCTAAAAAAAGCGGACGGCTAATGAGCTGATGAAAGATGTTTATAAGGCATCTCAGAAGAACGCTGTAGATCACAACCAGATGCCTCCGCTTGGGAGCCGTGTGATAGCAACACGTTTTGTCCCGATGGGTCCCGGGAACCCGGGCCTGAGCCTTCGACAGAATTTTTATCCTTCCGAACAAAAAGGGAAAAGAAACTTCATTCCGTGGTGTCGATAAAGCCCTCGCTTGCCCCGTCCAATCCTGCAATATGCAGAACGTCAGAGGCGCTTCGGACGCGAATTAAAGTGACGTAGTCGCCATAATTCACGAGCAAATGTGACGTCCCGTAACCGATAGGCATCACCGAACGGGGTGGAAGATGTAACAAAAGGTAAGAAAAGCTACCTGGCTAATGCATGGCCTTGGTTAGCTTTAGCGGCCATTTTTCCCGGGTCTTTGTTTAGAAATCTGGCCCGGCAGGCGAACCACAGGGGCGAAATAACAGAGGTTCTTCATCTGGTGGTGACAGAGCTGTTCATTTCGAAAAAGCCCGACCAAAGCGGTGAAAACCGCCGCCGATGTTTTGTCCTTCAGCCCCACATCTCGGTTGTGTCGCTTCCGTGGTCCAAAACACAACGAACCCAAACATCTGCAGCGTCTGCGGGCAAAACGGGCCGCTGGAGAGAAGCGTCTGCTAAAATGCATAAATGTAAATGTCAGAGCCGTGGTGTCTATTATAAATATCTTCATTTAAAGTTGATGGGATGTTGTTATACGAAAGAAAAATTGACAAGGACGCATTTTGCAACATAACTGATAGCTGCGTTTGTTTCCACAAGCTTAAATAAAACCAGAGGCTGAGCAGAATCCACTTGGAGGTGCGTGACATTAAAATGCTTCCGGATAAACTGTAAAATATAAGGTCCGCGCAAAAGAACGACGGCGACTTTGGTGCGTGACGCTGCGGTTTGGGGATAGAAGCTGCGGCTCTGTCGCCCGACACTGATCCGGTGTCAGCTGGTGAACAGTCTGGAGGCACTTCTGTCCCCGAGTAGCGGCCTGACACGTTTATTCCCGAATCCAGATGTAGGTTGGGAGAACGTAAAAAGGGAGCCTGTTTCCCATCACTTTAAATGGGAAACGTTATAATCCGTTCCAACCCCCTCAGAAAACGTCAGATGTCATCGAAACCCCGCAAAATGACCGTATAACTAATAAACAATCGTCCTCTGTCAGTCTCTTGCTTTTCTTTGCACAGCAACGGACGTTTAGCCATGACATTTGTGCAAAAACGTGCAGAGAATGATTTGAAATAAATAAACAAATTAAATACCGTTTGCACTCAGCAGATGTACAGCGGGATACGAGCGGAGACTGTAGACTGAGACTCTGTTGCCGACCAGAGACCGGGCGTCCAGCAGGGACAACGCAAGTAAGACCAACGATTTAAAATTCTAACTCTTTTCGAAGGGAACTTTTTATTCGCAGTTCAGCTGGAAAACATGTCGAGCAACCAGGGTATAAATGGGGATATTTAATTTCTGTTACTGCCCAATGCATTTAGCAAGAAAACCCTTGGAATTTTTTTGTCGGGCATTAAACACATCATATACTGTATATTGATTTAAAAATACGAGTCGTTTTTCACCTTGCAGATATTTTTGCACGAGGCTGGGAACACGGCTGGGCTGAAAAATAAGAGCAGTTCTACGGCGGGGATGCGAACAGGGAGACGGATGTCGAGGAAGAGGAGTATTGGCTGTTTCTTACAGCCGCCCAGTTTCGGTACGGCGTGAATCGCGAGAAAGACTTTGTTGCAGAAAGCGGGTATGAAAATACGAGGACTCGGTTGAGCTCGCCGTTTCCCGCAGGCCCACGCCTGCTGCCTCGGGGAGCTGAAACCGAATTTGACTTCTCCTTGGGCTGAAGCAGGGATAACAGCCGTGAGTGGAAGAGTGAGAAATGACTCATGGAGCTTCTGACTGCATCGCTGTCTTAAGAATGCAACGTACGAGAGAAAGGACTTTTTTTTTTGTCTTTCGCCGTAGATGTCAGCGATAAGCTTCTCGAGCCTTAGCTTCTAATAACCGCATCTGAAAACAAGTCACAACACACGGTGTTCGAGAAGGTCGCGAATTAAGCTGTTCTCACGGTGAAATGATGCTTCGTTTTTGCAGCCCGCGATGTAAATTCTCATTATTTCAGACCAGTCGAGCTTCTTTTCTGCAATAATCTGGTGTTGTTTTCAGGACCCGGGGGAGGGGGGGGGGGTTTGATCCCCGGGAGGCCGCCTGCGGTAGAATAATGTGCAGTAAAGTCCTCGAAAACTGGTTTCTCGGCCTTGTTTTATGAAACGGCTCTGACATATCAGTGAGATGTGAATCCAAACCCCGAACCAACCTCTGAATCACCGCTCGCTCCACGGCGCTGACAGGGTGGAATCTGGAGCATGATAGATTTTGACTCATCCATAATTTGAACCCAGGGCTTGCCAGGCTATATTTGGAATGCGCACACATAGCATGATTAAAACAATTTTGCCGTTGGCATCTGGGATCCGTATGCTCACGTTCAACCTTGAAGAGTGAAGATGAGCATGAAAGAAGGTTGCGAGGAAGCTCCCTCGATCCGAAAATCTGCTACAGATTACAACGAAGGATTGATCATTTAAACAAAGATGGCGCTTTGTCCGTGTCGGGGGGGAGAGGCCGCCTCCGACGTACCGTTCCTAGGCGGGTCGGCGTTGGTTTGCTCGTGGCGCAGCAGTGATGTCCCTGCCTCTACTACGGTATTCGCTGAAAAATTTCCATCGGTTGAAAGAAGGGATCGGCGGGGAAGCCACAATGAGAGGTCTCTCCTTCGGATTCAGTGTGTGAAAGGCAAGGCTGCGAAAGTCTGTTTGGGGTGTGTGGAGGCAGCACGACGGAAGGCAGCGGGTTTATTCGGCTTGTCATTCGCCTAACTTCTTGCAAACTGCTAAAGAAAAACATCAGGTTATTTAATAAGTTACGGAAAACCTCTCAGCTGAGCGGATTCCAGCAAAGCGGAAGATTAAACGGGGAACAGATTTATCCAAAGCGTTTTTGTGCCACAACGTGAAATCTGTTTTTGCGCCGCTGCGACTCCGTGTTGCTGCTGCTAATTTAAAGAAGTTAAAAAAGAAAAAAAAAGATCTGGGACTGAGGACAGAGAAATCTATGAAGCGATGTGGCGAAGTACAATGTCATCATTTGATGCCCCATCTGGGAATGAACCACAAAGTATTTTGTGAGGGAAAACGCAAGAAAACACCGAGGGACTTTCTAAAGATTTTTTGATATTTGAAGGTTTCTAAATTCAAGACGTGTTCAAAGAAGATTTAAGGGAAAAAAGTGAAGTCAGACATGTCTGAGTAAATGTTCTACATCGGCAGAAGTGTCAGCAGATGGAAAACAGCAGTTTGTTCTCTTGCCATACATAGATGGACACAAACGTAAATCTACACGCAAGGAGATAAGAGTTCATTAGGTCCGATAGATGTTGCCTTACCGCCGAACCGCTTCTTTTGATATACTGGTTCGGGTTCTGCAGACGTGTCTGTGGATGTGAAAGAATCAGGGTGTCGAGTGAGTAAAAGTTCATTTTAAGCTGTTGTTGGACATCCTTAAACCAGCAGCGTACTATAATACATGCAGAGGCGTGAGAATTTGATCATTTTATCATTATTATTATTATTATGTTGAGGCCTCACATTTTGGGTTAAGGACATTATTTCCATTGACCAGTCCATCCAGGCACAAGTTATGCAAAACAAGACGTGTACAGAAGACGTTCACATTTCACCTGAACCTGAGAAGCTTTTCAGCCCTTGGCTGTTCGCTCAAGACCTGGTAGTGTTCTGCCTCAGGTCACACGTCCCGGGACGGCGAGGCCCCGGCAGAGACGTCGGCCGAAGGAGGCGATGTAAGAGACCAGACTTCCCAGCTCGCTGTGGTGGATTCAGAGGAGGTTCGAGGAGCCCTGACTGTGGCCAAACACATGGGCATCCTAGTAGATCCTAGAAGATTCTGAAAAATGAGCCCTGGAAAGATGGAGTCACTCAGAGCCCAGGAGATGGCGGAAAGTGATGTTGCACGCAGGAAAATGCGGCCTGGGGGTCTCATGGTGAGGAGGAAGCCCCAGAAGGTCAGAGTAGAAAAACCTTTATTTATCCACCCAACCTCAGCCTGTGTGTCTTTTGTGTGTGTCTGCCTTTGTCGAGTGTGTTGTGCGTGCGGTCCAGGAGAAACAGCTTTTCGTTCTCCTTGTACATCCGCACATGTGCAGAGTGACAATAACCTAAATGGATAAATCTGATCTGATTCATCTCTGAAGATACAAGGAAAAAACACGACTAAAAATGCGTAATTTTAAACGTTTCACAAGTTTTCCGTTGCTAGTCTTATAAACACTGGAATATTTAGAATGTCTCTCACACACACACACACACACACACACACACACACACACACACACACTCTTATTACTATATTTCCCCGTAAATATCTGTGGATATATCTACTCCGCACTTGTGCCACGTGCAGATTCTGCGATTCGGCTTCACACGCTGTCTGAGGCTGTAACAACACGAAATTCATTCCGTTTCGGGTAAAGATTTTGTCGGGATAAAATAATTAAAAAAGAATAAACACAATTATTTTATAAAAAAAACATTTTTAGAAAACTTTCAAAAGTTCGTCACCGAGCCCCGACAGTTCGAGGACCTCCTTGAATGTAGCCGATAAGAAAGTAATACGCCGAGCGACACGTAAGGAAACGGCAACTTTCTTATCGGGTTCTGGATGTTCTTTAAACATTAAGGGGGAGAAAAAGCAGAACCGCAGACTGAGAGCTGGAGAGAGAGAGCAGTTTGACTCGCAAATCCAACAAGGACGAGTGTTTCCATTATTCTGTCCGCAGCAATAATTTTATTTATTTTACAGGCTTCCATTCATAAACTCAAACTTGTGCTGAGCCAAACACAGACAGACAGCCACACGCACACACACACACACACACACACACACACACACGCACGCAGAGTCGAGTGGAGAACATACCTGACTGGCAGTTGGAATTGCCTTCATGTGCATAAGGGTCTTTCTGCCTTCATTTAAAGGCTTCCAGGGGTCAAGGATTCCGGAGCCATCAAACCCGAAATGAGACATGAAGAACATCTCTATCATCCTCCTCGGCTAAAACAATCTGCAAATTATTTTAATGAAAAACAAGCGGGTCCCTCACATCTGCGCGCAGAATGGTTAAATTCCGAGCGACGCTCGCTGGCATAAGAAAATAATAAGTGCGAGTGAATTTGTGTCAGAGCAGCTTGGGAAAATAAGATATCATGCCTTTCTGTCGGCCTGATGTCAGCTTCTCAGATTCAGACCCCAAAGCCTCATCTCATGCCGGCTGTAATGGAGCCTGCCAAACGCTGCGGTTCAGCCAAAGTTCACGCTGCTCCTAGCGCTTCGCAGCTCCGCGGCTCTCGGACGGCTCGAAACCGCGTCTCCCCCAGCGCGGCTGCCGAACGACGGCCGACCGCACGGTCCCCACCGTCGCTCCAGCAACTTCCCTGCTGCCTCTCGCTTTATCCGTCTTCCACGTCTCCTTTATTCTTATGCTGACTCCTCTGTAACGGTTTTTCAGAATGCAGTGAAGGTCGTGCGGGATGTTCTTTAGTGTCTCGGTGGCAGAAGACAGTGTTTAGTGTTTAAATGTGGGCCTTAAAGAGGGAGAAATTGACATCGGTCATAAGTGCTGGTGAATCCTGCTGCTTCACTTCTGCATCTCATCTTCACTTCAGTATGTTGCCTTCCAGTGTCATTAGATGCTAAACCCCTCCTTCTTGTTCTAGTTGAGTTTTTTTGAACCACAAGCGCAGATTATTGACCCCTCACCACTAAGGCCAGATAAGACCAGCGGTGAGACCAGCCCTCTGTGTCGCCAGGAGCTGAGGACCCCCCTGCCATGATGATGTGACCAGCTAACCTGCACCTCAACATCACCTTATTCAGCTTCTCCATCCTGCACAGTGTTGTTGTTCTTAGCAGTATAACCTGTTTCAGCTGTTACTACTGCCCCTATTGTTCTACGTGTAGAAGCCCAGGACCCCCTGAGGTTTATTTCTCTCCCTCACCTCCTGGTTGGGAGTTCTTTGTTTTCCTCTCCTCAGTCGCTACCAGGTTTACTGTATTACACTTATACCCTGTATAGCTGCTCTTGTTAACATGGAACCTCCATCTACAGCCTCACCTGACCTGCTCTTCAGCATTGAATTGCAGTGTAAGAAGAAGCTTCTAGAAAATTAATAGAAATGAATATATAGATCATCCCACCTGCAATACAACCGACTCGGTCAGTTAGAGTATCGATCGCTTCAGGTTTTTGAGCCATGTCCCTCTGTCTTCCGTACCTAGAGACTGATGTATAAAGGTGCGGTGGTATAAAAATCTAGAGGTCGGGTGAAATAAAATCTGTCGCCTTCTGGACACTGCTAGACTGTCGGTGTCGCCAGCTTTTTTTCCAGGCTTTGTCACGTGAGCTGAAACGGAGGCATCCGAGTCTTTAACCGAATCAGCTGACGCTTGAAGAATGAATGGAACTCTTAGATGATGTAACCAGGTCTGCAGCGGGGTCACCAAGTGCCTCATGGATCCGTGGGCGAGGTGTGGAGGTCAAGTCCAGATCCGGGTGTGCGGCGTTGGTGTTTTCTCCCCTCGAACGAGGATGGAAGAAGGCAACGGCGGACCTCTCCCATCGCCCCAGAAACCACACAGGGTGGCCTCTGAGAGTCAGATTCCGCTCGGTGACGCTTCCGCCACCGGTTACTGTGGGATGAGCTGCGCGTCTGGAACCGAGGCGGTTCAAGCTCAGGGCTGGTCGAACATTTCCACAGCAAAGTCTGTGGGTTTCCAGCTCAATCTATTACCGGTTTGGTGACCTTTTCATGCCGTTCCTGCCCACAGGTGTCTGTCTGGGACGGAAGCAGCAGGAGGTGGCTCACGATTCCACCGGACTGCCAGCGAGGCCCCCAAGCGGACCTCCTGCGCTGGTCCGTAGGGGAGAGAAAACTAAACCGGCCCCACAGCCCCAACCAAACGTGTTTCCAATTCGCCAGAATCAAACACATGTCAGTGGAAGCCTGGTACTGATGTTCCCTTCATACCCACAGTGTGAGGCAAATAACATTTAAAGCCTTTAATATTCATCTGCGGGACCCTGAACAGACGAGGCTTCATCACGTTCGGTTTGAGGGGAGCATTTGGATCTGGCACGCGCCCCCCCACAGGCCTGGTCCACAGGCCTGGCGTCCACGTCGGCAGGGCGCTTTGGAGAGGAAATCATTTTGGGGCTAAATATTAACCCGTGCACCTTCTGGAAACCGGACGACCGGCACGGGGAGGAGGGCCAAAATCCCACTCTTTATATAATCTGCACAACGTGCCCCCAAAATACACAAATTCAAACCATAACTGCCACTCAGGTTCCTCCCTCCCCTCCTGGAGAGGGTCCCAGCAGCCCTAAATATACGTGCTGCACGCTGTTTTACGATAAACAGACAATAATAACACGGAGGCACAACAGTTTCTGGTATAACAAGAAAAAAGGAACAAGAGACAAAGGTTAACAGCTGAATGTGAGGTCATTTCAGGGCATCATGAGGGGCGACCGATGCTGGCTCGCCAATAGCCTCACTGACAAGTTTTCTGTTCTGCCGTGTTGCTCACATGCAGAAATACATTTTCGGAATATTTTTACGTAGAGCTGAGACTGCAAGACGCAAGTGCTCTGTTTCGCTGGCTCTCCATCCTCCTGCCCTTGCGGCTCGTTCGTCTTGTTTATTTTTGTTTTGTGGAAGCAGAAATGTGTGTCGCCAAAAGCTGGAAACACCAGTTCCCAAATTAGAACCAGGTCAAAGCCAAAAGAGATGTGACTGCTGTGGGGATTCGCCAAAAGCGGACAAAGGGTAGCGGTTGACTGTGAGGTTATCTCGGCGCGTCACGGGGGACGATTGATGACTCGGCGATTTTCGACACAACCGTGGCGCAAACACTTGATCCGGCAACCGTCCGTCCCGAGGCCCCGTGGCCTTCGTGCCGTAGTTCGGAAACAGAAACGGGCCTCCGTCGGGCCTCCTGGTGGCGTTTGATCACCCAAGACGCAAAGGCTGGAGCACAAAGGAGCCCAGCGGGACCCGGGACCAGGCGGCCGTCGCAGACGGGCTGACCGCAGGACGGCCGCGCTCACGAAACCCCTGCCAGGCCTGGGCTCGCGCTGGAATAAAGCGGGGAATTTTGTAACGGGCGTCCAAACTTTCCCACAACCCTCCGGTGACCTCGACGCACATCTCCACACCGCGACTTCCCCTGCGATCCCAACACAAACAGTGCGACTGGTGTGCGAAGACACCTACGAACCAAGTCACTGACACAACAAATGTGGGGGAAAACTAAGAAGCGCTGTGGGACGCTAACACTGGACCCCCGGGGTGAGAGAACAGTACGACGTCGGAGGAGCAGAAGAAGCAACAGTCCAAGCGGCTGCGCGTCACTCCTGCTAATGACAGCAAAGTGTTCGTGTTCAACAGCCAGATTCTGAAATGTTTGCATTAATATGATGACTTATCAATACATACAAAAAATAATAATAATTTGAAGCCCTTTTAAATACCTGTTAGGTCAAGACAAATCCATGCTGACAGCTATGGTGGGCCACATGGTGCGCAGACACGGTCCCTACAGCTTACAGCCCTAGAGCCGCTCATCGTGCTTCTCGGTGCATTTCACATACCAGCCTTCCTCCCAGCCCCCCACGTTTCTGAAGCTTACATAACGCCCTTCCCCAGAAGCTCCCGCCTGGGTCTTTATCAGATCACTGGACGCAGATCTAAGCAGATCCCCTTAACAGCAGAGTTCCATCTCGCACGGCCACGTCGACATCAACTCTGACAGACTTTGTTTACCTCATTTTACTCTTGTTTTTTTAACACGGTGTTGCTTCAGCTGCCCGGGCCCAGCTGAACTTGCTACCGTTAGGCTGTAGATGAACATCTCAGTTGGTCGCGGCGCTACTAGTTCCCTCTCCAAAGCGCGTTTTGCACGGAAATCGCGGTGCCTGGCGGGGCCCGGAGAGCAGATCCGTCTGTCGGAAAGCGTCGGCGTCGAGGACGGCTCTGGGTAAGGAGGACCGGACAAAGGCACGGTGAAATTGCGGCACCGCGGTTCCTTCGTTCGCTTCCTCGATGGGTGAAAACGAACGGAGTCCTAAAACACGCTGTGCCTCGGGTCAGCTCAGCAGGTTGGGTCAGAAGAGCCCGGCAGAAACAAGGCCTGAAACATAATACACCCGGCAGTGATCCCCGATGTAATAATGTACTGACAAGAAGGAATGACAACATGATAACTCACTGAGACATCTTAAAGCCTCCTTAAGTACATGACCCGTACTTCGCGAGGAAGCAATCTTTTCAGTTTATACATCTTTAATTCATCTGCAACGAAGTGAAAAAAAAATGACTGCGGAATGAAATCTTTTTTTTTTTTGGGTACGGTTTCACATATGGTTTAAAATGCGTGCAATTCTTACGTGTGGGAATTTTTTTTCATCTATGCAATGTAATACCAGGAGAAATATTAAATCCCTTTTCCATTTAGGGTAATGGAAAACTGCTCCGGCGCTGTTGTTTTACGTGCCATCAATTTTGAGGATAGCGGGGTTCCAATTGGCTATGCGTGCAATCAATCACGGTCCGGCACCAGACTCCCACCAGAGAGCGGAGGCCCGGCTCCGACGGGGGCGCGTTCAAACGGGAAGCCCGCGGTTAAAGGCGAGGCTCCCGACGTATTTAGTCTAGCGCCCAAGGTCCTTCAGCCATTTCGGATCAAAGTCCGACGCAGCCAAAGCCAATAATTGGCCCTTGATCGCGGTAGCGGTTTTGTTTACTGAACCGCGGAGTCAAACGTGAGCCGAACCCAGTTCCAGAACGAAGACGTGCAGAAGCTGAATAGATATTGGACACAGAAACTCGCAGCCAGTTCGTGCAAGGGTGCCCGAACTGCTCTGTCCCATGTCCGACTGTATGGAAAGAACATCTGCTAGATTTTTCGTAAACTCCGACATTCTGATTTCGAGAGAATTTCCCAAACTTCCTGGTGGCACCTGAGTCGTTTTCGTTATTTTGAGCAGCTTTCCGTGTTGGACGGTCCAACAGACGTGGAAGTTTTCCAGCAAAAAAGTTTTGAGTGAGTCGGATTCCATCCCCCCCTTCCGTATTACAAATTTTATGTTGAGATCAGATTGATCAGCTTGGCTTCGGTTCACGCCAGCTTTTGGAGAACTTCATACAACAGCTGAATAATGTTGCTGCAAAACGTCAAGGCAGCCTGGTGGTCAGCACAGTCCACGCTCGCTTCCATGAATCACTCGTCCTTCTCAGGGGTGCGGCGCTTCGGTTCCTATCTCAGCATCGCTGGGGGCCAGGCCAGGAGGGTCGGGCGATGCCCTGGACGGTACTGCAGTTCATTGCAGGACAGCCACATACGCGTACATTCGCTCAGAGGCCATTTAGAAAGGCCATTTAACCTGAAGCACGTGTCTTTGGAGTGTGGGGGGAAACCAGAGCACTCAGGAGAAAGCCACAGGGACAGGAGTGGGGAACGGAAGCTCCACGGCGTCGGAGCCGGATGGTTTCTGATGCCGAACAAACAACTGCTGGACATCTCGAGCATTTTGATATTGTCAGTGGAGCCCTGGTTAAAGGATCAGATTTTGGAGAGAATCAGAATTGAAAGTGCGAATCTTCAAGATCAAACGTGTCATGAATGGCGTAAAGACTCAAAGTCAGTTTCTCTCCTCCAGGTGACTTGAAGACAAAACCATTGGTTTAAAGCCGAGTTCACCTAGCGTCCGTCCCCGATCTGCTTCCACCCTGGATCTCCGCAGTAGAGCGATGCACTTTTTTCTGTTTGAAGCAGGGGGAAAAAAAGGCGAGCAAAGAATCGGCTGAGGCATCAAAGGTGTCTGGCTGAGCACTTTTCCCAGGATTGGTGCGGTTTTTTTCTTAGAATTTAACTCTGGTGGTTTCTGAACCAGAGCCAAAGAGGTCTGGCCTGTCCTGGCCCAACCTGCTCCTGAAAAGTTCATTAGTGGAGCCCACGGGGGGCACCGAGGCCCCAGATGGACCATAAGTCAGTGTCTCGGAGCACCTCTAGCGATATGATATTGGCGGACTGCGTTACAGCACAGCTGGTCTGAATCACAACGGGAGGATTTCATCGAGTCCCAACTACAGGGCCGGAATGAGGAGCTCTTTGCCCGGCGTTGAACAATACTGCGGCAACAACTGGCCTCGGTGACACCTGGATCCTGTATCCGCTGGGGGTGGGGGGGTGGGAGGGGCTGGGTGCCGCCTACCTGAGGATGGAGAACGTACCCCAAGTCGACCAGATTTGTCGGAATCTCTCTTGCAGCAATGACGGTTCCTCTTCGCCTCTCTGCCACCCCCCACAATGCACTACCTTTCACCTGCAACATGATTAATTAGATAAAGCGGGGTACCCTCTGCCTTCCCACAATTCCCCCCGGCTCTCGGATGGGAAGGAAGGGATGGACCGGTGAGCGGCGGAGCATTGAGATGTACGAGGAAAGCAGAGACGAGAGGCTCTCTGTCCCCTCCCAGCAAGCGTGAGCACACTGTACGCCGGGGCCACCAGAGACCCCGTCGCTCCCCACCCAGCCATTCTGTGAGACAGTTTAATTGGAGCGACGTTCCCCTCGGAGCGCTGCCTCCCCTCGCTTGTTTGTTTACCTTCCGTCAGTCCTTTCAACCATTACCGTCCTCTCCACTTACGCTCCTCCTGTTATTTGCACCGGTGTTGCATCCCACTGTTGCCATAAGGTGTTTTTTCAAATTTTTTTTTATGGAGCACAAAAACAAACGCGGCCGTAATTTTCGTGTGGGCGGCTCTTAAAATGCACGGGTATTTTTGTCGCGAAAATTCGCCAGCATTCTCGCTGTCGGACGCCCGCTTTGGATAATTTGCAACGAGTGAGCAGTTTTAATGACACGTGTGTGTTTTTTTGCTTTTCTGAAGCTGTTGTCCAAAGTAGCGTTTCAACGCAGTCACAAGACAACTGGGAAAATAGCAGATATGTGACTAGACACAACGTCCTGCTTGGAATCCCCCAAGGAAACTGCTTCCCTTAAATTGTTTTCTTCTACAGAACAAGTCAGTCATGCCGCCATTAGACAGTAGATCACCCGTGCGATTTAAGTGTAGGTACCTGGGGTTACATCATGCAAACATAGCAGGTATGTGGGGCCCTTTTACCGACAAAGTGGGCAACAGCTACCAAAACACAGGGACGAGGTCTTTGGTGTCCATCCCCACTTCCTTCTTACAGATGTATATTGAGATCAGCTTCAGCTTTACCGGGCCATCACTGCAGCTTTAGGAGGACGTATAAACAGATTAGGTTCCTTCGGGGATTCCAAGCAGGACCTCAGCAACTATGAGAAATGTATCTGCTGTTTTCCAGGTTATCACGTACTTCACGTCCGCCGTGAAGTCGTCTGCGAGTCAGACATGCGCCTGTTTCCATACTGATGTGTAAAGTTCCCCTAAAGCTGGTATATTATGTAGGTACAGCAGATATGCGGGACCCTTTTGTTGTTGAAGTGGGTGACAGATACCAAACCCACTTGGAAAATGTCTCAGAACCTCACATGAAGCTCGACCTACGTGAAAGAAATACGATGCCGTGCGTCGTAATCATATTAACTACAGTTTCCTTTTAACCGAGGACCTGTCATTTTAATCTCACGTTGCATCAAGCCAAATACATGGTTCCTTACAATCCAGAAGAGACTTGGTGATTTTTTTGCTGAATGATCAAAATTACTTCCCCAGAAAATATCCCATATGCAGACATGATTTAGAGCTCTGATCACTGTTTGGGCCAGTTCTACTTTCCAAAGGTGATCTGGGGGTAGAGAAGATTGAGGAAACAAAGAAGGATCCAGAACATTACCTTCTTACTAGCAGCGAAGAAGGATTGATACGAGTGTTGGAATCTGCCTCAGTGTAGAAGAACCAGGCAACGTCCAAATGATAACAAATATTTAGACGTACAGAATACTGAGACGGTCACTCATTATGGACTCGTTGAATGATGAGGTTGAACGTTCTGCCCAGGGGAGCTGTGATAGGGATCTCCTGGCAGAAACTGAAGCTACAGGCCTGATAGCCGTGTCGAGGTAGTGCAAGCAAGCTCTACGTCTCCACCACATCTCCAAACATATAAGTCGTCTTTGCTGGCTGGAGATGAGGTGAAGCAGGGAGGACTGGTAGGGGTGAGAGTGAGGCTAAACGGGGGTGATGCTCATCCTTCACCCTTTATCTGCGCAACCCTGGCTGTCCAGATGGGATGACTGCTTTCCTGGTGCCACACTAATGACAGACCTCCTGTCCTCCACCACCAAGGCCACGATACCCGCACTCCATCATCGCCCACCGGCACGTGTGTGAAAGGTTGACAACTCGGAGCCGCACCCCAGGTCGGGTTGGTTCAGGCTCAGATGAGGGCTGCGACACGTGAGACACCACAGAACCTCCTGGTAGGCAGTAATTAGGCAAAATTGCATTGGGGGGGACATTTTTGGGCGTTTGCTCCAACGTGCAGACAGGGATGGCGTCACGGCAGTTCCATCCTGTCTGCAGAAACCACCACTTCCCGTGGACGCGTTGCGCCGTAAATCAGCAGACCGGGAGGTACTGGCGGGATGCAGATGTTATCTGCCCCCATGTGCGGGGCTTCTGGGTATGGAGACAGTCCCCTCTGCAGCAACGCTGCCTCCCTACCCATCGAAGTCTGCAGTCGGTTCCTCCGTACAGCAACCCTGAGCTATTAAATCATTCGTCTGTGTTTCTGATCGATTTTATCAGGGCCCCTGTCTCAGCGAGGTTTGTCCAGAACAGCAGAAATTAGCTGTTTGCTTGGGTGAGAAGGTCGGGCTGCCGATGTGTTATTAAAGGCAGGATAATTAACAGGAGAAGGAGGATGCAGAAAGGAGACTAATAAACATCGATAGAGAAAAATAACAAAGCCGGAGAAATGACACGTCATTATTCTTCTGATGGGAAATAGTTGCTGTCTGATGAAAATAGCCAGTTTGTTGTTTGCAGAGTGCAATTTGCTTGGAGAAGCCTGCTGCTGACCCCCCCCCCCAACCTCCAACCCCCAACCCCCAACCTCACGCCCGGAGGTAATGGTACTGTAATAGATGACATCTCCGGCTATGACCCTTAGGCTGCTATTTGTGATGTCCTTCATGAGAAGCTCTGATAACAGCTGCTGATAATTTCCAGGACGGGAACTTCTCGAGGAGGCGCTAGCCAACTGCAGGTCTCCTTACCAAAAAAACACGTCTGCTTAATCTGCGCATTTGACAATTTCATTACTGGCGTAGTCTTTTTAAAAGAGCCCCTCTTTTTTTCCCCCCTTTGTTACTTTCTTTGTTTTCCCTCATGGAGAGGGGCAAGGAAGCTTGAGATGGCTGCTTCCTGGTGCTACGTTCCTGCTTCAGAGAGATACGAGAAGCTGAGGAACTGACATCTCATCCCCTGCTGGCCTAATTACTACATCAAAACTTATTACCCAACACAGAGAGGGGTCTATTTCCAGCTTGGTGTTCAGAAGAAGTGCAGCAGGAGAAGCAAAGCTGCGCTATAGGACCCATCCAAACCTCTACTCCGGGCCTATTTACAGTATGCGGTATCTTCTGAATGGAAGAGGAGTGTCGATCTGCTGGAGATGTACCTTCGATATCGGCTTTGTTAGCACCTGACCGCAAGGCAACAAGTTTGGACCCTAAGATGACCCAAGTCATACTGTTAGTGTCACGCTGTTGGTTTATTCCTGCCATATTGTGCACACAAGCAACGTCGAAAGTTGTCGTAACGATTGCTAATTCTGTCCAATTCCCGTTCCTTGTCTTTGTGTAACGTGAGGGACTGGCATCCCAGGGCAGGTCTGTAGCCCGGTGCACATCGCTTCCAGGATTGGCTCTGAAGTGCCATGACCCGGCTCAGGACAAGCAGATGGAGAAAAAGGCCCAAAGATGGAAAAAAGGTCATTATACAATCGGCACTGAACACAACGAAATGTGTGCAACTCCGGAAGTATGAAAACATACAGACACTTCCAGAATGGTTAAGAACAACAGAATGCGGGACAGAAAAACTAACGTTTCTACAGCAATTGGAAGAACGTTCCTTACATAACTATAAAGTTGCTTGACGTAAGAGAATCTTGGACGCTGAAGGGAAGTAGGGAACTGAATAAGCCGTTTCATTTGTGTGAAACCGAAATGAAATGGAAGTGAAACTTTCAGTTCAGTTCGGTTCAATTTTACAGAGCACTTCTTCTCACACAGTGACCCAAAGCGCTGAACAAGACATTAAAATGACGGATATGAAGTAAACGTACATTCAAGTAAATTTGGTGCACCTTTCATAACTTTACTAAGCTGTTCATTTGTGTTTTTTACGAGTCAGCAGGTTTACGAAAGCGTGGACCTGATTTTCATGTGAACTTTCTACTGGAATACATAGGTGGCAAAAGGTTGGTTTATCTCGAGCAGTTTCTCAAACACCTTCCTCATACACGCTGTAGCTCTTGACAAGGACATTAAGAAAAGGGAGAGAAAGAGCAGTTGGTGCCGCTGTAGAAGAACATGGATCGGAAGCATCTGCAGCGGTTCTTCAGGAGGACGGTCTGTGTAGGAGGGACCTGGAGACAAGTCTGAGGCCCACGGCTGACATCTCTGCTCCGCTCCTGCAGGTAACTAATTAGCATTAACCTGGAGGCTCGTGCTCAGCCTGGAGATGCTATCTTTCTGCGGAACAAGGAGGACTGTCGTATCCACAAGAGTAATGTAAGGCATTTGAAACATCGATGGGTCTAATGCACTGGAGGAAAAAAATCCCGGAGTCTAGACTTGGAGGCTGCATTTTGACACAGCCATCGAGAACATTGGGCAATCGTTCAGGATCGCTCCAGACCGAGGGCACTTTTTTTTTCCTCAAATCTTCTTTGTGTTTGGCTCTCCTCTTCCTTCGCCCTCCCCCATGGTATGCTGCTGCAATATTTCAGTGCTGATTTGACAAGTCAAGCCCAAGATGACTCCAGAAACACAGAGAAAGGTCAGGAAAGCTGCAATGTGATGTGCCAGAATGGAGACGGACCTTCTCAGCTTACTGACACAGTAGCTGCGCTTCTCCAAAGCCACCATCAATCTCCAGATATTCTTCCCCTGTAGTTCATCTGTACCCATCTCGCAGATCAAAGGCGGAGTGATCGCAGAAGCATCTTTTTCTCATTATGGCCAAACACAAATATTATATTAAATGTGAAGTGTTTGCTGGGTTCATCCTTCAGCGGGTCCACACTTTGGAATCTTCACCTTATGCATGCATGCGAGGAGGAAAAAAACACCAAATGGTTACTGATCTGGGCGAGGTTGGCAATTGGCTTTGGTTGCAAAACGGTCATGGCAGCAGACACTCAATGTCATTCGATGATAGCATCGAAATGTATGGATTCTTCTACGTGCCGCTCGTCGTTCTGTAACCGAGGGTGAACAGAAAAAGACCTTCGGTATCCCGACGTGTTCGGATTTTGACAAATTCCTCTCAGCTCGAGATATCCCGTTTCAAAACCGTACCTCCGCTGTGGCCGAGTGCCGGGAAATAACTGTTCATCTTCACTGTGGGAAATATTTCTGAATGCTTTCAGCATAATGGACGTCACAAACAATGAATATTAACCCTTGAACCATCACCTCCCACTGACTGTGCTGCTGCCCTCTTCAAACCTTGTGCTCAGGCATCTTAAGCTGCAGGTTCCACACATTCATGTTGAAAAAATACTCCAGCTAATGTTTTCCTCATGCACATCTCTAAGCATTAGATCAGCAGCTATATTATTCCACGTAACCATCTTGGAGGCAACAAAAGTAAAATCTTTTGCTGCAGGAGATCCATACACAACAAGTTTGGAAACACTGGCCAAGGAGAACTGGGCCTCTTCTCACACCCTTTGGATAAAAACAGCTTTCAGGACTTGGCTGGTTGAAAGTATTCAGAGAAGACACTTTAACTCATGTTGACATGTGCTTCCTTTGATAGATGTTCACTGTAAAGCTTTAATATAAACTCTGGCCACTGGAGATGAGCAGGTATCCCGTAGCCTCCACCTTGGAGCTACTGTTTGTACAAACACAAGGACGCTGGCGTGACAGGAGATGGTGGTGAGCACCCTGATGCCAAGACCCATCCTAGGTTAGCTTTAGCCTATCTGCTAATCGGTCCTGGGCCTCTGTTTCTGCAGCTAATGCACTTGTTTTGCATGGTAGGATTGAAGCTGACATTTCCATTAAAAAGCAAACTTCAGAGCAGAAAGGCCCTTCAGAACTGGGGGGGCAGCAAAGCAGCGATGGAGCCACGCCAAGGGTCCCAGGGCGCCCGTGAAAGACTAAACCCTCCTTCGCCGTTCCCTCATATGCTCCTAGAAACTAACTTGTTTATATTTAGATGTCTATTGTCACTCGTGTCTGCAAGATAAAATTAAAACATGCTGGTCAAGTTTGCGGAGTCACAGAGCTGCAATTTGCCTGCAGCTCCATCCAGAGCGTGTTCCTGTTGACTTTATAAAATCGCACGCTTTTGCTCGTTCAGCTCTTTGCTGCTCTATGTGGATTCTGCTGGGCATCGTACCAGCTGCCGTCCTGCATTCCTCGGTCAGACAAGATTTGTAAGGTTTTCAGCTTTTTCTTGCAAGACGTGCGGCTGCTTCAGGTTTAAGGAGGAGCGGCCAGCTGCCGAAACATCTTTGTCTAGTTAGTTGCCCATATTAAACAGAAAGGGCACAAAAACCGACAGAATAGCTGTGAGAATTTTATTTGTTTTCTTCACCCGATGCTGCGTGCAACTTGTAGGCTGATATTATCACACAGAATAGCTCATTCCTGAGCTTCGAGCTATATCATGACCCCCACCGTAACCCGAGTCTTTCGTAATTTAGCGCCTTGGGAAAAATTTGAAAGGCTGCTCATTTCTATGACGTGAACTGTAGATCCAGCTACAGGACGCAAAGTGTTTTCGAGATTAACTGTACCTTTTAAAAAAGTACTTCAACCAGGTAAGCCTTCTTGTTGTGGATGACAAATAATGATCACGTGAAAGTCGACAGGTTTAAGTCCAGAGGAGAAGGAAACTATTATCTAGCTGTCAGTTCTGGCCAGTGGTGTGAAGGCTCTGACTGCACTGCAAAGAACGCTAAAAAAAAACCAGACAGCTGCGGTTCATCACAAAACCAATAACAGTGTAGTTACAGTGCAGTAAGGAATTACTTTCTCAATTAGAACCATCTTCACGGAGATAATAGATTTTATACCTATATGTAGCTGAACTGGCTACAAACTGGCCATGAACTGGCTGGGTTTGTTTTGCTGCAAAGTAGCAGTGGCGGTGGCTGGAGCCACTGTGAGGCACGTGGATGTGAACTAACATGTATTTACTAGGTTAACCAGGTAAATACGCCACTGTGGGGAAGGGTAAACCTGGCAGCTGTTGTGCTTTCAGTGTTTTATTGAACTGAGCTATAAAACTTTCTGTGTGGGGTTTGTGTTCAGGTGTGTCTGGGTACCTTGCAAAGGACCGACGTTCCATCCAGGGTGTACCCGTCCTGGACTAGCCAGGCGATTGTGGCATTATCTCCAGACCACCCTCACTCTGGCAAGGACAACAAGTGAGCTACCAAACTAGGGTGGATCAAACCCCATCCTGCATCGGCGTCGTGCTACGTCGAACTCCCTACTCATCCCTCTTGATCCACAACCATCTAGAGGCCTTTTCCCCACCCTCGGTAGCAACGTTTCTCCTCTGACAGCCTACGACACGCAGCATGCTACGGGTTCTTTATGAGGATCTTCTTCCAAAGCTCCTCAGACTTCTTCACTGAACTCATACCAAGCCCTCAGGCCTTTTGAGCAGTTCCTCAAGATGGCTAAGTTTCAGCAGACAGGGAAACGTTTGACCTTAGAAATACTGACATTGCAACAGGTCCTACTGGGTGCTACACCCACCCTCATGCACTGTGGAGTACCTGGAGTTATGGCACAAGTGACAGCAGCCCTCACTTTGCACTCTTGAGGAGCTGCTGAGAACATACTCCAATGTTCTTCTCTGTAAACAAGCGTTTCCCCAGTTCACCAGGTTAGGTGGGTTTGGCAGCATGTCGTTGCCTCAATCAAGACCCTCTTTTCTCTGCTCTCTGGAGTTCTACCCCTGAGACCTTGCATTCCGATGCTTTTTCCCATTTAGTTTGTTCTCTCTGTTCCATCCCTACCATATTTTTCATACATTCATCTTCTGATGCTGTAGAAATCACTTTGTGCCTCTCCTTCCCCTGGGCTTTTTTCCTATCACCGCGATGGAACACTGCCCAGACCAGCCGTTCCAGAAGACCTCATGCTCACAACCATGTGTTGTAGCCTGGACTCCACCTACGCCACTGCATCCAGCACAGTCAGTTTCTGTCTGGTCCTCATCTCAATGCGCCTGCTCCAGCAACTCTCACATTACTCCAGGCCCCATCTCACAACACAGGCCCTGCCGTTGTTACCCTAAATTCTTCCTGCAGAAACCTACGGGTGACTTCGTCGCACTGTTTTGTGCTTAAATGTTGGCACCTCGCTATTCTTCGCTGCACTAAGCTGCCAATATAGATAACAACGTGTCCTTCTTTCAAGTATTTTGGATACTTGGAGACTCTGTAAACCAGAAGGGCAGACAATTCACAGCAGGAAGGCAAACTGATAAATCCATTCTTCACACTTACCTAGAAGCTCTCATTTGTCTACTCCTGCCAGCCAACCCTCCTTCAGGTAAGCTGCCTAAATAGCTACCATTACCGCAGCATTTCACTGGCTTCTTCAAACTCAGTGGACTCAGTTGGATTGCCTTCTCTCAGCTCCAGACACCTGGATTTTGATGGCTTGAAACCCATCCTAGTCCCCATGATGTGCCTTTCAACTCCCTACAAAATCCACCCACATCCTACATGACAGACGTTGCTTTCACTGTCAGGTCTTCCATAAAAGGCTCTGATGGGTAGTTGCCTGTACCCTGTACCTCTGCTGACTTCAGAAGCATGTTCATGACCAGAGAGAATAGGATCATGGAGATCTGGTGCGAGCTATAATTATCCTCATCTCCGGCTTATGCCACTCAGATGTCACCAGCCGACCGTGTCACCACGCTCGTATGCCCTAAGAAGCCTGCTACCCTGAGGATTCCTCATTTCTGAGCTGATGCCAATAAACGTGTTCTTGAGGAGGAACGTTTTTGGATATCAGTTTACCGTTTTACGTTCATCTGAATGTACACTCAAAAATGAAGTAAGAAAAGGCCTCCTGGAGGTCTGTTGTCCATTAAAAAGCGCCACTTGAAAACCAGTTGCATTATTTCACGAAAGACGGAAATTTCCTTCCTCATTTCATTGTTTGGAACCCCTACAGAGTAACTCCCCAGTGGCAGATCACATAGACTCTGCTTCTGCACATTGCAAACATTTACTAGCGAAGCTTCAGGATGGTCTTGATTTTATCAGCTACTCGCAAACATCTGCACCCATCGGGTGGGAGAACGGTTCCACGAGAGGCTCCGCCCACTCACAACCCCAGTCCTACAGCAAGAAGAATGAGGCCCCACCCCTTCTCACCTCCTTCCTCTCCCCTCCCGGTCCCAGGGTTCCTCTCCTGTCTGTTCCGTCTGTCACACACAAGAGGCTGGCGGGCTGAGCCTGCCTTGCTTGGACTGAACCCCGTGACAAAGGTTACGCCTGCCAGCTGGTGGGAACAGGTGTACAGCAAATTTGCCATCAAGCGCCAGCGTGTGCTTGGCTTCCCACCAACGTGTTCGAATAGGAAGGCTGTCCTCTGCCGGCCTGGGGCCTCCTCAAGCGATCAACCGCTAACAGGCAGCGCGGTTCAGGAGCGTGTGTTCGGGTGTTGTCCGCTACAATGCCTCGCAGCAGTCCCCAGTGACTCCTTGTCTCCTTTTCAGTCTCTCAGCCATGCATGGGGAGGCAGGTTAACGGCAAAGCTTCTGGCAGCTTCCGCACCACACACGGGGTGGATATGTGTGAAGGACTGATCGGAGAGTGAAAAAATACGATTGTTCCGTTAAGCGTGCAGCCGCAGTCCGGTCAGCGCCCCGTCCTCTAGCTCCGGCCGTCTTTTACTTGAGCCGTGTATTGGTCTCAGTAATTTATGGCGTTTTTAAAAATTACTCTTTTTTTGGAATTTTATATTTGTCCTCCATAAAATAAGCTCTTTTCCGTGTTTTTTAAATCATTAAAGCGCAACTGCTTTATTGTCCGTTATGCCGCGCGTGGTTTCTCAAGCTCCGTTTACGCAGTATGTCGTATTAAGCACGTGTCGTAGCGCTTTTTCGGCCACGTGCTCCGTTTCTCAAGACGACGGCTAGAGGGCCACTCCTGGGAAGCGCTGTGTTTAGATATTGTGGCAGTGATCGTCAAAACAGATCAAAATTAAGATCGTCGTGAAGTTGACTTGGACCAGAACCGCTGCGGTTGTGTTTCGTGGTTATGTTTAACGCTGTGGTGGACTGGCGTCCCAGGTGGGGTGTAGTTTCATAGCCTCGTGCCCTGTGACGGGCTCCGGACTGCAGCAGATAAAGTGGTTGAGGATAATGGATGGATGGATGGATAGATGGATGGGTGATTGGTTTTTGACACGAAGGTTTTGGTAAATGAAGATTATTTCCCATTATCATTATTATTATTATGGATTAAAAACTCTCTTTTTACAATTTTCCCCATTGATAAGTTACTCCTGTACAGTACAAGGATATCTAAGTGAAAACCAAGTCAAGTATTTTAGGACGGGGTGGGTAAGGGCCATCGAGTCAAAACGGAGTCGCGGGGATTTCTGAGGCGAGGGAGGACTCGGAAGTGGTTTACTCGTTCCTTCTTTGGACAGTGGGAGAAAATCCATACGGACATGATGGGAACATTTAAACACTGCACACTGAGCCATTCGCTGTGCACAAGTACCTTATGAGAACCTCAGATGCTCAAAAGTAAGGCGGAAATGGTCGACGTGGGGGATTAATGCTGTGGAATATTAGAAAAAACCTCTTCTCCACATCTTGCCACGTACACATCCGGGGGGTTGAAGTTCACCGATAGAAGCCTTTAACAGCTTCGCGTATTAGGACAGCTTTAAGAACTTGTTTCTTTAGAAATGCATCCTTTAATTGAGATACAAAATTGTATCTCCATCACTGCTGTTATTCCAAAGCATAAGCTCCAAAAAATTAGTAGGAAATGTGCTGGAAGCGGGTGGGAAGAAGGAGGTTTGCAGGTGTCTGGCTTTATTCATATGGTCGTGTTGGGTTGTAAATAATTAGCTTCACGAGGAAAAATGGAGACGGAGCCCCTGCCCGGCCCGCGCAGACATACAGATCAATTAGGCAGCCAGCAGAGGAGCGGCGAGGACCCACCGTCCGGCAAACCGCTTCACATCTCTCTACAAACGCCGCACGGCAAGCAGATTTCAGCCGTGTCGTCCCACCTGCCGGCTTCCTTCCCCCGACGGGAGCCGGGACGCTCCTCGACTGTCCGCCTGTCCTTCCAACGTGGATTCGGGCCCAGCCCGGCAGCCTTCGCTTAAATCGTGTGTTGCGAGAATTTGTGTTACGTCGTCCACTTATTCATGAGCTTTTTTCACTTACTGAAATCCTCACCAGAAAAAAATACTTTGATGAAATTCTGAACACTACATTATTCAATATCACTTTATGTTACATAAATCCCTCGGTAGCTAAACTCGCTCTTGAAAATTCACACTGGCATATCAGTGTCCAAATGGAACGTTTTGCTACAATAAATTTTTATGTGTAGGTTATCCATGATAAAAAAAAAATCAAAATCCAAATAAAAAAACATTTTAAAAATCAACAAATAAATACGAACAGTACCGGTATTAATAAAATAATGCTGTAGGTACTGTAATAAACTCTGTTGTGTTCTCTTATGAATTTATCTGAGGCCAGACAAGCTGCCCCGGTGTTATCAGCTGTTTCCCTCTGTTTGCACCGCATCACCATATTTACTGCACATTTCATTTTAAAAAAATGGAAGCTCATTATTCACGTATTTTCCCCCGTTTAAAATAATGGGAAACACAAAGCTGGTACCCAGGGAATTACCGCATTTCATTTTACACCGGTTTCTCTGTTGACTTTATTTCACTATTAGCCTGAAAATAAAAGTTAAAACCCATCATTTAGGAGACTTTGTCTTGTTCGAGAAATGGAAATATGAAGGACCGAGGAAGTGAAAGGAAGCAGCCGACAACTGCAACCCCTTATACAGACGTAGAAGTGAGCGACGACCGAGCTGCCGCAGTGCATTGTGGGTGAACTCGGAGCAGTTGTGCCGCCTTGTTACGTGCAGAAGCATAATGAGAACTAGCAGGTAGGTGGATGTTAAAGCTTCACGACATGTTTCTTCGTTCAGAGCGTTTCCCTGCCGGTGACAGGAGCCAGGTGTGCTGTGCTGTGCTGCTGCCTCTTCCGCGACTGCTGCTCCAACAGAACACTGACCCCTTGGGCCATGCTAAATTAAAAGTTTCCTTGCCTGGATCAGGCGTTTTGAAAGCAGAAACAAAACAAAATCTCTGCGACTGGTGCCGTTTTAATTCTCAGAGACGTCTAAGACAAGCAGGCGGCAAGCGGCAAAAATTATTTTCCCTCGCTCCATTTTGCCACTGCGGTCATGTGATCTGCAGTGATTTGAAATACGGGGCGAATTCCGTCGCTTTAATTACATGACGCGTGGACCATAAAGTCCAGTTTTAAACCTCACCTGAGCCGATCAACAATGTTTGTTTAACATCCGACGCTCTAATCTCACTTGTGAAGCTAACGCAGAACTATAGAGGAGGAAACGTGCAGCACTTTCCACAGTTTCGTGCAATTCCAAAACCTTCTTTTAAACCCAGCGGTAGAACCAGCCTAAACCTCGAGGTGCTGAAGATGAGCACCACGCTCCGTCCCTTTTGGCGGCTGCAGCTCAGTAACGCCGCTCCGTTTCCCACAGACGATGTTTTTTTGCTTCGGGGGGAGTCGTGTGTGTGTGTTTTCTGTTTTTTCTCCCAGGCTGGCTTACATTTCAGTTCAGCTTTACAAATCACTGAACCATCCGGGAAGGTGAATCGCCTTCACCGAAAAAGTAAACAAATGAACGAGACAAAATTAGAACTGTTTGTTAGGCCGAGCGCGCAAACAAGCCCAAAGTCGATAAGCAAAACACAGTCCCATTACGCTCCGTGTCTAATATCCATGGAGACCGTTGAGGTCAGGCTGGGGGAGACCAATATAGACCGAGAGCGGCTCAAGCTGCCGCCTCTGCTTGTTCATTTGTCAATAATGATTTTGGAACATGGTCGCTAATAGGGCATTATCAAACTCTCTGCCGCCCCTGTCAGGTGATTTATGCCCGCTGAGATGACACCAGCACAGAGAGGCTTGATAAAAGCACACTTCTATTGGAGCAAGCAGGATGATGAATGAGCCACAATGCTAGCAGCTCATCTCATTATGGACTCCAGCTCCAGCCATTTAGCAAATGTTGCGAGTCGCTGTGTGCCCAGGGACTATGTTGCAGGTTGGAAATTAATGACACACAAAATATATGCTATCGGGGTTAACCCTGAATAATGCGAGCCTATAGGATTAACCCTACCTGTCAGATGTGACTACCGTTATCAGGAGACGCGCTACAAAACACAGGCTGTTGAAAAGAGATATTTGGTGTGCTGCTCCAGGCCCGGTGATTTATTTCGCCGGCCGGGGATAAGCGCTGTATCAGGAGGGGGGGAAGGAAATCAAACCGGCGTCCCTCCACAAAATCACGGCGGAAAATTTTGCGTTTCTATTTGATCCGCGCCAGTCATCCCTCCCCCGGTATTCTTGTTTTTTTTTTGTTTCGGGGGCCCGGGGAGGGACTGCGTCCGACTGCTGCGTCGCGGCTGAGATTTCCAGCCGAACGAGGGAGAAGCTTCCAGACCGCGCCGCCATACCCCCCCTCCCGTCGGCCGTCTCGGGCGCTTTACGCAAACTTCATATGTTTCGGTGTTTGCCACCAGGATTCAGTTGTTTGCCTTTTTATTTACTCCTGAGTGGAGGAGCTCAGCAGCGGCAACATCCCATTCATCAGGCCCTGCCTCCCGGCTCTGCGCCGCTATCTCCTCCTCCGCAGCCGTCCAGGTGCTTCCGTCCAAGTGCCACATTCAACACCCTCTCGCTGCCCACCCCCAGCAAAATCCCGCTTCCTCTTACCGGGCACCTCTATTTCTGTCCCGCTAAAGCGCCAGCGATCCAATCTTCTCCCGGAGCTCTTGCCCCCGACTCTGTCAGCTGCCCAAGATTCATTAAAATGGGATTTCAGAAAATTACGGGGAAAGCAGCCCCCGGAGACTCTATTTGCTCTTCTGCCCTATAATTCTGCAAGACGCCCCTTTTGCGGTGGGTGGGAACAGTCCGGCCATCGCCGTTTTATTACCGCGACCAGCTGCAGCCTCTTTTCTCCATAAAAGGTAATTACATCGAGCAGTAAGAAGTTAATTGATAGCTAATTAGATCAATCAGCACTTGAGCCTTGTCCCCACCTGATGGATGGTTGACAGCAGTCATGTGACCTAGAAGGGTGTCAAGAGGGAGTGTGTGTGTGTGTGTGTGTGTGTGTGTGTGTGTGTGTGCGGGGCAGGGGGCGAGCAGATGAGGCTTGGGGAGTGTGAGTGACATCACAAATCGCTGGCG
Organism: Arapaima gigas; assembly: GCA_900497675.1. Classification (NCBI taxonomy): domain Eukaryota; kingdom Metazoa; phylum Chordata; class Actinopteri; order Osteoglossiformes; family Osteoglossidae; genus Arapaima; species Arapaima gigas. The sequence continues at coordinate 269,182 of UFQX01000412.1, read as the reverse complement.
GGGGTCTCTCTCGAAGGTGGCCAAACGCGGGGCTACACAAACATGATTGATTCAATGGCGAATGTCAGGAAATGAGCTCTGAATGGGGGGATGGCTGTCTGCCGCAGCCCCCTTCGCTGCACGGTTCACTCGAGACTTTCTCATGCAAATGAGCCTGGTCGGTGCCCCTCGCCTGCACCAGCGCTGAAAGGGACTCGGCAGAAGGGTGGGGGGGAGAAAATCCCAGTAGGAATCGCTCAAGTCACAGTTAAAAAAAGAAAAATCAAAATTAAAGGTGACCCACGTCTCCCCGAGTGCTCTGCTCACAATATGACGAGTCAGCGATGTCTATTTTGATCCGCGCAAATACGGGTCAACCGAAAACGTTTAGTTTCGAAATGGCACCCCTGCTATTTGCCCGTGACGGATCTTACGCCATCCGGAGGTTGTTTTAATATGAGTAAAATTTGCCTGGAATCATAGGGAAAGGGGCACGGCGATGATCTGACCAGCCACAAAACTGAAGGCACCGGATACAGCCAAGGGGTCGGGCTGAGGGTCGCGCTGTGTTTGATCGAGCCACTAAGAAGCGACCAGTGAAAAGTGAGTGAAGTCACAGCATGTCTGGAACCAGGTTCTTATCGAAAACTTGCCGCTCAAACATTATTCATTGACTTTAAGGAGGAACAATGCAGCTCAATCTACGGTTTTGTGAGGTGCAGAACATAACCGGAGAGGCGACCAGGTTCTGCTTCTCCTCTTTGTAGCCCGAGAGAACCGGCCGGGAGGAAAGCCGTCACTTAGTCGTACAGATTATGGAGCAGGGCTGGAGTCATGTGGCTATTGCCATGGTGACCCCACATTGTTTGCACCGGGATGTCAGTCCCCAACCATACCCTCGGAACACACAGCCAACAAGAGTGAAGGAAATGTGGACACGCTTCATTGTTTTCCACTTCAAAGCCAACACACCACGAACAAAAGTAAGGATGTGCCGTTCTGTCCCGTCCCGAGTTTGAACCATTCACCATTCGGTCTAGTCGGGCATATCGCCGAACCTCTCTCCCAGTCTCTTTTAGAGGGTCCCGCTTGCATCTTCCTTCCAAAACAGAAAGCAGCCACAAAGTGATCTTGGATGTAGCGACAAAAAAAAAAAGAGGACGAATGATTTGTCAAAAACATGACTGGCCGCGCTGGATTCCGGGACTCCTGAATGGAAGAGGCAAGTTTGGCAGTTTGGGGCAATCGGACTGTGTGCGAAACTAAACAAGCTGGGATTGTTGGGTGCAAAGTGGGCGAAGAACCAGGTGAATCACTGGCGGGGGGTGAGTTATGGGAAGAACGTGTGACGGGAGCGACCCGCTGCCCCACTACCCCAGCTCTGGTCGGCGGCGGTCGAACGAGGGGCTGTTGACGTACGGCCCTGCTGGCATGTGGCATGCCCACGGCCTGAGCGCAGTGGGTGGCATGACCCACGCAGCTGTCTGGGGATTTATCACCCACGGGGTCAGAGGTGTCCTGGAACGAACTAGTTAGCGCATCTCCAAAAAAAGATCCCCCCCACCTCCACCTGCCCGGGGAAAGCAGACACAGCACCGGTTGAGGCTCACGGCTGGAGCGACTCCAAGTGTCTCAAGCCCAGTCGGACATTCTCGGGCTGAGCTTAGTACAGAAAAACCCAAAACAGTGCGAAAGTTAGCACTGATCGTCCTTATTTACGTCTTTGCACAATAAATATGTCCCTCCGAACCGACCGACTCGTTTTCGTCTGTTTCACAACTTGAGTTTTTAGGTGTAACTCAAGGAGCTGCTGTGTTTGGGCTCGAAGGTCCACAGGTTCCGACCCCACCTCCTGATCTAGTACCCTTACTGAAGGTACTTTCCGGAACTTTTCCAGGAAAGCTACCCAGAAGCTGTGTAGATTCGCGGTAAATAAGCCGTTGCGGACAAAAGCAGCAGGTAAAAAGGTAATTTCATCGACAGAAAACGTTCTGGTTACAAGACACATGTCATCACTTCATCTTTATGCTGCTCTACACTTTCCGTGGAACGGTTGATATTTAAACAACGCCCTTGTGTGGAAAAGACCGCGACGAACGGAATGAAAAACAGCGCGATCATTCTGTGCTCCTCCGCCAGCGTTTGCGACTCCCGGAGAAGCGGAAGCCTCAGTTCCCAGCTGTCCGTGTTGAAGCCCACGGTTTGTTAGCACTCTTAACCAAAGGCACCCAGTGAAACATCGCTGTCTAGACGGCTCCCCTCGCGTCCCTCGCCTGTCCCTCCTCGCCATTGTTTGGTTTCCCTCAACCTTCCGCTCCGACTGCGCCCCCACCCGCCCTGGGTGATGGCCTTTGTCGACAGACAATGCCCTGCCATGGCTGCTTCCTAAACTTGTAGGGGCATTGCAGCGCCTCGCAATCCGAACACTTTTGGGGGGTGTGTGTGTGGGGGTGGGGGGCACCCCGAAAGCACTCATGCCAGTCAGGGGCCAGGTTGAAATGCTCGGGAACATCCTCCGGAATGTTCTCCGCTCCACTGAGCACAGAGAGCGCAGGATTCCAGACGGGGCATCTTCTCAGGCTCCCACGTGAGGGTCCAGAAAATATGGGGAAAGTTGCCTTTGTGTGTAAATATAGTCTCCGCGCGTCTACGTGCGTGTGGAAGTGCCATCAAGCCGCGTTCCGTAAGCGACCGCCGGGCAGGCGTTTTCCCTCCCTGCACGTTTGAGGGACAAAAACTCAGGGACTCGAACCCCACACCTGCAGAGGCCCCCCAGCTTAACCCGCCACACCTAAAACATTCAGTCGCATCAAGTCGCGCGGATTTTTTCCAGATTTTGCCGATGCTGGCGTACGCCGGGGGCACTTGGCGCGAAGCGTGTTTGTCCCCCCCCCGGCTCCTGTAGCTCCGCCGGTGCCCTTTCCCGAGGAAAGGAGAAGCCCTCGCTTATCGCTAACTAATGACTACATCTTAACAGCGCGGAGGAGGCGCCTTCATACAGTAATGTATTCAGAGGAGCTCAAAGCCTCTATTACAATGAGCACCCAGACAATAAATAAGGACAATGGAAATGTTAATTTTGCTGCTATCATCCCCCATAATTATTTGTTGTGACTGATAATTGCATTCTGTGCATTTTATATCAGCAATAACCTTCTGGCTGTGTTGTCTGGGGGGCTTGTTGAGTTTCCCTCCCTGAACACCTCCCTTTATTAAGACAAAGGAGACACTGAGCACATAACCTTTGTGACGCTGCCTCATTTTCCCTCTGTTCGAAAGAATAAATATTATAGATTAATTAATCCAATCTGATTATAATTTAATCACTTTACCTCTCGGGGTCATTAGGGACTTCTTTCATTTTTTATAAGCCGTTTTGTACATTCATATGACTGTCATTATTATTCTAAATCCTCGGCGCACTGTTTGCCTGCAGAATCCCAGCCTTGTTAATTGGGAGCCGGCATCTGCGGGAGCCTTCCTGCACCTCGAACGGCGCCGCGAACACGGTCGCCACGTCCCCCCGTCCCCCCGTGTTTATTCCTCCCGTAGTCGAGCGGGTTTTTTCCTTCTCCTTCCGCCATGAAAACAGGTGTGTGTGTGTGTGTGTGTGTGTGTGTGTGTGTGGAACACGGAGCACAGTGATACAAAAAAAATTTTAAACGGAAAAAAACACCCCAGTTGTGGCCGATTCGACATCAGCTGTAGTGACGCGAGCGAGTAAATCGTAACGTGTTTATTGCGACCGCAAGAAAGACAAATGAGTTCTTCAAAGATTATTATGAAAAACATCCCATGTTCCAGACCAAAATAAACAAAAGAACACGGAACCAGCATCGGAGCGAAGGTTAAATACGCTGCACCGAAGAAACGCGATTAACTCAAACACTTTAACTGCAAAACAGTTATATTTGTATATCTAAATTTGAACAACTTTCTATGACAAAATGACAAAATTAATAGGGCTGTTTTTAAATTTTTTTTTATTTTCAGAACAATGTGCTGGGAGATAAATGTAAGCAAGGTATGGTGTCCATATGGGCTCGGCCATATGGAGATTCCTCTGAGACGGTCCACTCGCCGCGGACCTGAAGAATGCGTATCTCTGTGTCGGCTCCTCCGCCGCGTTCAATAAAGGCCGTCCTCACGCGGCACATGTGGGCAACACATTGCCGCTCTCCCTGGCCCGCGCAGCCAGGTGGTCGAGCGAGCAGCACCACCACCCCCCACCTCCACCCCCGGCAGGCCATTCTTCTCCAGGGCCTCAAATAAAGCTTTAGTCAGAAGGAAGCCGCCGCTGCTCGGCTTCCTCAACACACACGGTAAGTGTTCCTTACGCCGCCTGACCAATCCGTCCGAGTGCCGCTATCTCCCCCCGTGCTGAGGTCACGTTGGTTGGGTTAAAAAAAAAAACGCAAGAAACAAACTAAAAACAAGGCCTTCTGACTAAATTAAAATCCCAGGTTGAGCTGAACTGCCACTTGCTCCTGCTTCTGTTGTGAAAGTCCCAAAGCGACTGCAGAAATTTACTCCAAAAATGTAGCTACAGCCAACCAATGAAGAACAACGGAGCTCCTTCAGGCTCTAAACAAGAGCAGCACCTTGCTGATGTTTAGATGGATTCCGACAGTTTCCATGGAACCGTGGTGCTTTTCCTTCAGCTCCTTTTGCGTGTTATTCTGGTTTTGCGAGGGAAGCGGACATGGGGCAAAACACCAAGGTCAACAACGTTCACGCACCCCGGACCCGGATCCCGGAGCTGGACCTCCTGCTCCACCGCATGTCCTCTGATATCACTCGTTCCTGTCGAAACTGGGAAATTTTCGTTTCTTACCGTAAACCATTTACGGGAACCGCGCTGGCCTCCGGTCTCCGTTGCCCGTCACGGAAATGGACGTCAGATTCCACGACTTTCGCAAATATTGCTTCCACGGTTTCCATGTGCTGCGTATCGAATGTCCAACATGGTGATTTGGTGCACTTTTTTGAACGAGGGAAATTTTGAAACAAGGGTTTGATTTCCTGTCAAAAAACGAGAAAAGCAATTTGTATGCAAACTTTCGGTGGTTTGTTTCATAAGGACGGGGCGGCGGGGGGGTCTAATCAAGTCTTAGCGGAAAGACGCACATCTGTTTTCGTTTCCGTTGTTAAAGAAAATAATAACACTATCGATCAATAACAAAGACACTCGCTTGTTTTCAGCCAAAACCCACTACGGTTCAACGTGAAAATGTTAAGAAGGGTTTGAGAGGGGGTGGGGGGTCATCTGCTGCAGAGGCAGTCGCACACCGGTGAACTTTGGCCCGGGGCTCACAAGAAGCGTCGCTTTTCCCAACATCAGTTTTGCGTTTGTCGGTCTCTGAGAGAGACGGCAAAAAGCCCATCAGATGAGCCGCGGTCCCCCGCTGAGACGGTCTGTCTGCTGCTCGTCTGTGGGGGGTCTTCGCCGTGGCAGCGGACAGCACGTCGGCATCACTGTGCTATATGAGCGTCGTCGACTTTTAGACGACTGAGTTCTGTGGTGCGACCCAAGGAGCTGCTGGGTTTCGGCTCGAAGGCGGCAGGTTCCGGTCCCACCTCCTCGTCTGGCACCCTTAATGTCCCCGCCTGTCTTTTTAAGGACTTTTGCACTGGAGGGGTCAATGCAGGGGCTGTTTCATTCGAAAGCTGGTTTATGGCGCCGAACAGCCGCACAGGAGTGTGTGAAGAAGCGGAAAGGAGGTCAGTTTTTGAACGTGTTTCCCTCGCGGGGAAGGTGAAGGTCTGTCTAATTTAGGGAGGCTGTGGTGGCCCAGCTGTCCGGCCGTGGGGGTGGTGGGGGGGGTGGCTGTGACCGGACTTGTGGATTGTGGTGTAACATGAACCCTCAGCGCAGGTGCAGTGTGCAAGGTGCCAGCTTCCCCTCTCTCTCTCTCTCTCTCTCTCTCACACACACACACACACACACACACAAATTCCGGGTCGTGAACATTCCGCTCCTGTTTTTCCTGCGTCGCCCGAGGGCCGGTCAGCCGTGGGGTCCAGACCTTCATACCTCCCACGTGCGAGACAGGTGGCTGTGCCAGGAAAGCCATTTAAAACCCACTATGTGAACCCTCTCACCAGGTCACGATACTTGACCTTTGACCCTCGAAGGCACCTGCGCTGGCTGCCACCCAGCGGAGGCCGTCAAGTGTTCTCTGGGGGGGTCCCTGCACTCCTTCACAGCCTTAACAGAAAACACAGGGTTAAAACCATGTGAAGTTCCTGGGACCTGAGTGGGTCGTGAAGAAGTCGCTGGAAACCTACCTTGTCCACACCCACACAGAAGGTGGCCTAGATGTGCTTGTAAACACGTGAAAAAGACACAGATTTTTTTTTTGGTCCCTCAGTAGAAGGACTAAGAGAAAAAGAGTTAAAGTTGAGCATTTTCAAAGCTGCTTTGAAAACATTTCAAGTCTTTTGTTGCTCCACCACACGACGTCAGAAGATCTTTTTGAGCAGAAATGGGCCTGACATTCACCCGCTTCCCTGCTCTGGAGCGAGGAGAAAAACACACCAGCGGAGGACGACGTGCGGCTGGCGCGGGCGAGGAGATGTTTTTTACGGAGCGCCAGCAAGCAGGATGTAGACGGCCCCCCGCGATGCTCCAACCCCACCGGTGTCCAAACTGGTCGCCCCTTTTCCTGCCGATGCACCAAAACCTCTTTGTCAGTCACCAAACAACTAAGAAGCGGAAGCCGCCTTCGTACAGTTAAACTGCCGCACAAGGAATCCGTCTTATCAGAATGTAAAATGTAGTTTCAAGGATTTAAAATTTCATCCCACTGGTGAACATCCACACATCAAAGTGAACAAACTTCTGAGAAAGTCGTTCATTTGCGTCTGCGAGAGAAAATTCCGGCCGTCTTCACACTTTTCTCCGCAACGAATAAAAAGTCAAGAAATATCTAAATGAAATAAACCAAAAAAGTACGTTTATTCATTTAAAAAAGATATTACAGGAGTGTTAGATGGTTTTATTGTAGGTTTGAGTAAAATAAGTAACTGTTAGTGTTTGACGTTCGTGGTTGAAAATGAGTTTCAGTGAAGCTCAAAGTCACAAAATCTGTCAGTCGACACAAATATAAATCAGAACAAATACATGAGCTGAATTCTGCTGGCAAAACCGGAGAGAAATACCCAGGATCATGGATGCAAAATGAATTCATGTAAATGACATCAACCCAGCAGATGTCAGGTACTGAACTGAGCAAATGTGAAGAATTGATGAAAAATGCCAAACATCTGGGCACCATTAAAATTGTTATTGTCGTTATACTTAGTTATTTGAAGCTTTTCTCTGAGGTGACTTACAGCTCAAGTCCACATCTTTTGTCTGTCTCCGCTGTTCTGGAGACTGTTTGTCTGTCCGTCCATCCATCCATCTGTCCATTTGTCTATCTCTCTCTTCACATCCATCTCTCTATTCATCCATCCATCCACCTCTGTTCATCCATCCATCCACCTCTGTTCATCCATCCATCCATCCATCTCTCTGTTCACCCATCTATCTCTGTTCATCCATCTGTCTGTCATCCATCCATCCATCCATCCATTCAGAATCGTGAACTACCAATGCACGTTCCAAATACTGTAGCGCACTACGTTTACTGTAGTAAAGCAGCAGGCTCCAAAATGTGCACTAAAATAATAATTCTGCATATGCAGAAAAGGATATTTTGACACATCCTCGCAAGTTTTAACGCCGTACGATTCACAAGCGACGTGATGCGTGCGTCTGGGAAGCCGCCGAGCACAATTTCTTTGTTGCAAATGCAGATTTTCCGTTTCCCTGCAAGCCCCGACTGCGAGATGCTCTGCAGGAGGTCCGGCGCTGCACAACAAGGCAATGATTGATGCTTTTTTTTACTGTTCCTCGGCCAGCATCCACATCCGAACTCATCTAATACACATCCGTGTCCTTAACTCCTCTTATTCTACCTGCCGCTTTGTTATTCCGCCTCTCATTCAGCAGCTCGCGGCAAACCTGGGCGCCCCGCTGGGGGTCGAAGCGCGTTCCTCGGGGAGTATTTATACACTATAAAGGACTGAGGGAAATTAATGTTTTTACGGCGTTTATCTGACATTTAAAAAGACGGGTTTGAATTTCTGCTAATTGACTGCGATCATTTCCACAAAACCAGATTAAAAAAAAAACAAATTTCCCAATTATCCTGAATACAAAGAAACAACAATTCTTTCCAGCTGTTTCGAACCGAATGCCTCACTTTGACTCTTTTTAGTGGTTCCACCCAACAGATCTGTTTTGCAAAGCTGTTCAGATTCCCTCCATCCGACCTTTCGCTGCCTCTCTCTGGCTTCTTGAACATATCTAGTATTATTTTTTCTTATTATTATTTGATGCCTTTTGCTGAAAAGTAACTTTAAATTCTACCCTTTTATATAACCGCTCCAGTTTCAGGAGCCGATTTCAACCCTAAGGTTCTTTCTCAGAAGACTTGGGCCAACAACCTCCTGTTCTACAGTGTACGGCCATAATCCCCCCTGAATCCAGCTTAACTTTTACGGGGAACTTTGTGTGACTCCTTTTTATTTGTTATCTATCGCTAACCGCTAGTCCAGCCTCACGCGCTTGTGGTCTTATTTATTTACAGTAAATTTCAATAAATTCTATTTCCTTAAAATGTTTTCCCGGATGTGATTTGTACCTCTTCGGGGGGTTCTGCCCTCTGAGATGAAGGGGAACGCATTGATTTACAGGCCGAGACGACAAAGGACAGTGTCACACTTACCCGGTTCCTGCGACGCTGGATCCCGACCCAAACAGATTCCAGACCTTAATCTTCCCCAAAAAAATGGCTGTGCGAGCGTGACCTTTCACCTCGGGGACATTTCGCAGATTAAGCCACTATTTGCGTTCCAGCCGTGTGTTTGATTCCTTCATCCCGCTCTTTCACTTCAAGTTAAATATGCGTTTCCTAACTTATCTATTAATTCCAGCCCACGCAGAGCAACGTGGCTTAACCCCTGGGACCTCGATGCTGTCGCCTTCCCTCTCCACACACCGACTTCAGAAGGGGACGGGGGGGGGGGTTCGCTTTGAAAGGCGTAGAACAGCACAGCCATCCATTGTTGAGTGACTTCTAATGAGGCTGGACTGGCTTCTGGCCCCAGGAGGACCAGGACACGTGTTCCCATACATCCCCAACATCTGTGTGGACATCCGACTGGCAGGGCTCCAGAAGCGGTTTAGACACGAGACAATGATTGTCAAAATATACATTTGACTTTCGCTTAATACTCACTTCCCCCTTTCAAAGGACTTCTATGGACTTGGAGTTGTTTTTTTTTTTTTATGAAGTGACACTGCTGTGATTTACTCAGCATGGGAGAAATTGCCCCGCATAATACGAGTCGTGGACAGAAAATGCACTTTGAATTTTAAAAGTGTGCAGAAGTGGATGGATTTACCCACGCGTGGCTTTACAAACAGGGCTTCTTAGCCAGTGTTTCCCGTGTGGTTTTAAGCATAAGAAGTACAGAGAAACTGCAGATGTGCTGCCAACTGTTTTCCCTCACAAAGTGCTGCACGTTACAGTGGCAGGTGTGAGTCTGGAGGGTTCAGACACCCCAAGATGTGGATAGACACCCCTGGCACCTTACATAAATAATCATACAGGAACGTTTAATGTTATAATAATGTTATTACAGTGTTATAATGGGAACGTCATAATACAATAAGCTTATAATAAATAATTATACGGGAACATATATTTGCATGTTAAGCTCTATATGTAAAAGAGTGTTTTTTTCAATGAAATGACCGTTAAAGAGCTAAACGGATTCATTTCTATGCACAAAGTGCTTCGGTTCATGAGTTTGCGTTTTAAATCACGACAAGCAAGCAGAATTAACTTTTTCTCACGTGTGACTGTGACGTGTTTCTGGGTCAGGGTGAAAAACAGAGGTGGGCAAGTTTTCCCTGGGAGGGTTAGCAGAGTAAACAGAGTAAATAACTACGTTTTCCTTCACGGGTCCTGATGTGTTTTCCAGTCGGGGCTCCAGTCTGGCTTGTGTTACAGCGATAGTCGCCTTCGCGTCAAGGGGGCACAGAACAGACTGGGCTGAAACGGTCGTCGACCCCGAGTCCAACCTCCGAGGCTCCTCCCCCCTCCCCCAGAGACCACAAGTATGCAGTGAAAGATGTCTGACCTGGACCCCCGACTCTGCCGGTGAAGACGGTGCTCATAATTTTGTGTCGATCCAGAGTGTTTTGTAAAAGTTGCCCGTCTACACCGGTGGCTTTTTCAACGGGAGGGTTGAGAGGATCGATCCACTGGAGGAGCGGAATCGCGGTTGACGGTCTCGCCGGTCCCCCCGGACACTGTCGGCTTAAGTATGGCGTAAAATTCCCCGAAGTGGCGACAAAAAAACGCTTTACTGACGAAGCCCTTTGCAATTTCGGAGACTAGATTTCAGACAACAGGGGACGAGCGTGGAGAGAAGGAGAATCGCTGTGGCAGAAGCTTCAGGGCTGAAACTGGACCTCGAGTTAAGGTAGACAATCCTTCACCGGCCACTTAGGATTAAATACAACATCCACACACAGTCAAGGTAATAAATGCACGAGTCCATGTTTAGTTCCATTCCAATTCATTCTTTATTATCCAGAAATAAAAATTTATCCTTCGGTTCATTCTCACGAACGACTGGGGATATCAAGAGTAGTGTAGAAGGTCTTCTATGTCAGAGAAGCGCTGAAGCGACAGACTGAAGGCATCGGCTGCTGGAGTCTTGCTGAAGATGACAGGGATCCCCCTGCATCTTCTACTTATCTTCTACTGCGTCTTCTGATACGAACCAGTAAAGGTAGCAGAATTTAACTTTGCAGCTTTGCCAGCCTCGATTCATTTGAAACCGCAGGCAGTCGTGCCAAATGAGAGCTATAAACGCCTCAGAACTGAGAGCGAATTACAAGACCAACAAAGAAGTTTCCAGAGCACATAAAGGAGGTGCTGAGTTTTCTTAAGAACCTGCTCCGCCCGCCTGGAGAGCGACAACAGTTTAGTCAGCCAGATTGATCGTCTAAGTGATTCAAGGTGTCCTTTTCCGCAGCTTCTCTCGAAAGTCATTAGCTGCTTAGCCGGAGGATCCAGGGATCGGCCTCGGCCGCCGACAAAACACGTCTCCTTTGCTTCAATACCGTTTGATCGTAGGGAGCATTTATTACAAGCAGGTAGAGAGAAAGTTCACACCTTCGCCATCGTGGCTGAGGAACAGCTCATCTTTCCTGCACGCCGGCCGCGAGAGCCGTGTCACGTGCATATTTCATTAGAACGAGACCACCGCTATTGTATTTCACTTTGCTGGTATAAATAGAGAGACGAATAGGTGATGTGACGCCCCCTGGGGGAACAGGACTATCAGACGGGAGGCCTCGTGTCATCGTTCGCTTTGCGTTATGTAAATATCCGTAATCCGTAATGTCTTTCTTTGTGCCGTCCTTAGACGGAAGCAAAAACTAGAGGTTGAAGTTAAAAAAGGAAAGACGACACTCACCGGTCTGCTCGAAACAGCCTTAGAAGAACCAGCAGAATTCTTCACGTACAGTCAGCCGCCCAAGTCAAAAATGACGCTTTGAAGGCCCTGCGAGAAACTCTCCTGTTTACGATTAACGGCTGTTTGACGGTTTGTCGCTGCAACCCTCCCTGAAATAAAGGGCTATTGTACTAGTCAAGGTTTTTTGCAATGTTATTTGTCAACTAAAGGAGGTTCCTATGTGGACGTTGTTATTCACAAACCTGGAAACGTCTCTGGCACAGAAGGGTGTGACGAATAGCAGAAAAGATACAGACTTATCGGCGATCCCTCGGAGTCCGAGTCTAATTTGTCCCTCAACGCAAAACATCGGATTTTTTGGATACCAAGTTCCACATTTTCCATACCGAGTTCCAATAAATAATGTGGTCCCAGCCGTCGGGAAACACCTGTATAACTAACAATCCCCGAGTTCAGCTTGATAAACACAGTAAACACCAGTTACCTCGCGAGAAAACACTGAATTTCGACGTTAACCTAACTAGTCTCGTATGCTGTCATTGGTATGGAAGCAGTAGCAGCATCCTGGGTGTGGGTGTGGGTGTGGGTGTGGGTGTGGGCGGCGCTCCATGAGGTGTGAGTTAGTGCTGGCCAGGTGTGTATGTGTGTGACTGTAAAGGATAACTGAAAATATTCAAAGACACGGCACAAAATAGGGGATTTACCAACCTGAAGTCCATGGAAATGAGTCAGTCAATAATCATTGACCTTCCCCTCCCAGAATGAACTCTGCTGGATGAAAGGTGGCTCCACAGCATCGCCCTGAAGAGTCGCGTTCTTACGGCCCGCTTTAGGGAGTGTCTGTCAGGCTCTGGGCGGGGGTTGATGCTTTGGTATATTCGGCTTTTTCCCAATTGCAGCAACAGCAACACTGGGGCACAGAAACATAGAGAGAAGGACAGCAACACAGAAAAATACCAGCTACATCAACCACAACCCATCCATAAGTGAACAAGTTCGTCTGAGGTCATCGTTTTGTTCATCTGGACAGACGCAGCGATTTGCATATAAATCATGGCAGTACAATGTTGTTAAGTTTTGAAAAACAAACAAAAATAGGACTGACAAAGCTTCTTCTGAGACTGCAGTACAATGATGAACAAACAGACTGTCCGGTTCTCCTTCGGTATAATATTTAATCAAATTTAAGTCCTCCTGCCCACAATTACAGTGGCATCATGAGTGATAAATTTAACTGGAAGTGGAGTCTCACTGTGGAACAATAGTAACCCGACGTACAGCCTGTCAAACTGTCGCGACGTTTCTCAAGCGCGGGCAAGAGAATCGCGAGAACCACCAATGGCTCGAATGCTGATGATTTTGAAGTTTATAATTTATGGCGAGGCCCACGTCCCCAGTTTCCTCTGCAGAAAGGATAAGGTGAGACGTGTAAGTGGCGGAAATGAGGTGAGAGCTCACACTTCACAACAAGCCGAGGGACTCGGCGACCAGGTAAGCAGAACTGCTCATTCTTCATACTGAGAAGAACCAGTTGAGGTTATTTAGATACCTAGGATCCTTCCTGGGCACCTCAATGACCACAGAGACACTTGGTCTTTGGCCACTCGAGAAAATAAGAAGAAGCTGAAAGCTGTTTACCTGTGTTGTGAACGATTATTTGTTCCCAACAAAACTACGTAGCATTTCTTGTGCTCTTGAAAAAAAAGTCGGTATCCTAAAAATAGGATAGGAAGTTCACGGCCGATCCAATGGACTGGTGTCCCAGGTTCATAGCCTGGTGCCCATTGCTCCAGGACAGGCTTGGGGATATCCAAATGTTTGCTGTAAAGGCCCTTGAAAATGCATACTTACACATCGATCTGTGAATGGGAACTTTTGCTGTAACGAATTTTTATCCGAAGCTTGTCTGTTATTAAAAAAATGAAATGCGAATAAAAATTAAATCAAACGTAAAAATCTACAATTGATCGGAAACCAGATGTGCTGCACAGGTGTTATCAGCTGTTTCCGCCTGTTTCACTTTATCTCCACAGGTTTGTGCCGCGTCTGATACTAAGTAAAATAACAGCGTATAAACACACAAATGCATATTAAAGAGCTCATTAATGGCAACTGGGTAAAACTCTGAAATAGGTCCTTAAGAGTGTTGGGGACGTTTTGAGGAAATTAATTTGAGTTGTTTGGATGGACCCGGAAGGAACTGCAATTTTCCTCATAAGAAAAATTTGAAATTGTACGAAACACTTGGATACTGTGGTGCTTAATAACACGTGTAAAAGAAACTTTACCAGTTAAACTAGGTTTGTCAAGGCCAGAACATACAATACCAGTCAAAATGGAAATGCGGACAAAAGATTCAGCGCAAAGCCCCTCCACAAGCGTCATAAGCGGCATCAGATGGAGCTGCTTTAGCACAGTAGATTTGTAAAGAATTCATGGTTTAAGATTTTTACAAAGAAAAAGGTCCACCTAGCACAAGAGTCGCTTCTTTCGTGGCTAGAGTGCATTAAAAGTGAGCTTCTGTGGCTGAGACCAGTAATGGAAGGGTAGCAGGAGACAGAGAAGTTCAGCAGCCCAGATCTAGAGAGCGTCTGGCTTGTACGAGCTTCTCATTACACCTTACAGCTTAATGCTTCATAAGGAAAATGACCAGAAGACAGTATAAGAAAACAGACACTTAAGAAGACCCAAGGGGTGCCCTCTGTCTGAAAGGTAGCTGCATCGCTGACAGAAGGCTCTCAGCTGAACTGTGGTGTTAGGTTCTATTCCCTGGCTGAAACCCACGCCTGGTGAAGCCCGCAGAGCAGACTTGAGGAACGTGTGATGATTTTGTCATCATAATAATGAAACCTAAACCCTCCGAGCTAAAATATTCAAAAGGCACGAAGAACAAGTTCCAAAAGCTGCACTGGATGCCGGCTCTGTTCCATCATTGTGCAGGCCGCGGTTCAGCGTGATTCACACCTGTTTGCCACACGCAAAGATTCAAAGATGTAAGCAACATTTTCTAAAACGTGCTTGAAACATTGCTCCGATGACTTGGGGTGGATTTGCAGAAGGTCCTACAGCCAGCAGAGAGAGAAAGGCTTTAGTCAAGCAAAGCTGAGCAGAGTTAGAACTTCCACTTGCCTGGAGTTTTTTGTCTGGCCGTTTTTATAAATATCAGCTTCTGCGTGCCATCTATGCAAAGCTGCTGGGGTGTCCGGGCCTGACATTTGAGCTGTTTTTGGTGAGCAGATGGAACTGTTCAAAGGAGACTATTGGAAGGACTCAACACTGAAATGTTAAGCTTCGTTCCATCCATGTTATCCAGATGCAGCTAAACAGGAAGATTAGCAGAAAGGGCTGCTTTAACTGAAATAGTGACGGCTAAACACATTAAAAGAGTCTTATGGGGCAGCTTCCCTTCTGAGGAGGACTTCAAGCCCACAAGGAGGAAGACGGGAGGAGGGAAGCGGAGTTACGAGCGGTGCTGTGGTGGAATCGGGCTGCCAAGCTGTGTCTTCACCCATTAGATTGTCATAAACAGGCAGAGAGATGAAATATCTGTTCGCAGGAGGAGAAGGGAGCCGATGCAGGATTGACACCACATGTTTCGCTCAGTGGCACGTTACTCTCATCTCTCAGCAAAGCCGGGAGGTTTCTGCTTTTTGTCACCAGCCGCTGTTCGCTGAGGAGCTTCGCGAAACGTCTGGCCCCCGGGCAGCAAATACACCCAGGCTTGTGGGCCCTGTAGTGGTTAACCCTTGTGCTGCAAAGTCAGCGTCGCCATTTTTCAAGTTTTCGCCAGCGTTTAAGTGCCGCGGCAACATGCCAACGCATCAGAAACACACATCTTTGGACTGCGTGTGAAGCACCTGCACCGCTGTACTGCCCTTATAGATCTCACTAATTCAGCAAAATTTCTTGCTAGTATAATGGGGCTGGATGAGTTTGAAGATGATGTCAGCAATGAAATTTTTGGGTTGATGCAGCTCATAAAATTTTAGGAGTAGTTTTGCTAAAAAGCCCTGAATTTTTACTTTCGCTTGTCCGTTCAGTGCCAGTGGCAACCAGGGAGCTGTTGGAAGCACATGTGGGGAAATAAGAAGAGAGAAATTTGTGTCAAATTTCAACGGTTTACACTTTTAGCTGCTGATAAAGAACGAAACATCGCTTTTTCCTCTTCTTACCCGGGCAAACTCAGGGTAAATACCCACATCAGGGACACTGCAGCCACAGGGGGGGTTCGAACCCAGGTCTCTTGGCCATAGGCATCTGTGTAGATTTGCACTGAGGGAGAAGTGACACCTTCGCTCAGGTGTTCCGGCTGCCCCTCGTCCACCTGACACACCTTTCACAGATGTTCAAACACGACCAGCAAACCAGCAGCCAACGATTCTACCGACCAGACCTTTTCCCACCGCAAAGCAATGCAGACGCGGTTAAAATCGGCCAGTTTTTCCGGTCAATAAACAGACGAACGGTTTGGAATCGACCTCCAAAAAATAGGACGCGGCAAATGAAATGAAGTCGAGTAAAAGTGACAGAAACGCACTTTTTCAAAATGAACGCCAACCACGACGGTGAGGAGAGGGACGTGATGCGAGGAGCCGCCATCTTCTCTCGGACGGGACGGGATGGCAAGACAGCGACAGTCTGTGCTTTTTCAGCCGTCGGTGTTCTGAGCCTAAATTCTCCCAGAGCCACATCTGGATATGTAGTGTGTGTGACCATCACGAGAAGAATAAGTGTCTTCTAAAGAATATTTGAGGATTGGTTTCTGCTTGAAACAGCGGGATGTCGACTTGCTTCTGGCAACTCGAGAGGCTTTACGGTTTTTTTTTTCAGTGGAGTTTTTGTCTTTCTTTCGAGGAGAAACCTTAGAGAAACAAAGCAGAGAGTTTCCATTTATGTAGCTGTAATGAGAGCAGCCAGCTTCTTCTGACTTAGGCTCCTGTCACTCGTTCATTTGTGGAATCCATAAAGATGTTTGTTGTCTGAAGGCGAACATCTCGAGATGGAAAGCGGGGAAGCAGAGCAGGAGGGGTTTGGGATCCAAGCAGCGGTTGGTCACCAGATGGGTGGATTCGTCCTGCCGAAGCCCCTGACGTCTCCGCCGCACATGGGCGTGAGGAGCAGAAAAGGAGCTTGGTGGCTCCACCATGACAACGTTCCTCAAAGTAGAAACGAAAAAAAGCAGGAAGCAAAAATTTATAATTGCTGCTTGTGGGCAAAGTTCTAAAATCATAAAACTGAACATAAATCTGACAGAAATTAATTCTACGCCTGAAATATGGCAAACGCTGGGCCCGGGGCGAGTCTTTGATAAGTTGTTAGTGTTTTAAAGACGTATTTTTACGACACCAAGGAGAGGACAGTGTAAAATACGCCGTTTTCGATGCCCCCGCTGTGTTTTCTCGCATTTGTCCAGTTTTCCTCCAAGGTGTGTCATGGTGAGAATTTGCGTACTGAGATGCGTACCGTGATTTACCCTTCGGCAGCCGGGTAACTTTCGGGCTTTTTTACCCTGGTCAGGAGTAACAGCTCTAGCCAGGACACGACCTGCTGGGCCTCATCGTCGACTTCACGGCGTCAGACGCGACGGCCTCACACACACGGGGTCACTTCAGCGCCGCTCGCTCAGTTTCGACCTGTGGGAACAGCTCATTTTCACCCGCCTGAGTCCGAGTTTCCCGGACTTTTCCGGAAGCTGAAAAAGACGCTGGAAACGAACTGCGAGTGTAGTGTGCAAGTTCACTAATCCGACATATGCGGTTTTTTCCTTCCATACAAACTTTCTTTTATTAAAGACGTTACAAAAGCAAGGTTATGTAATAGCAAATGTAAAAAAAAAAAAATTTAAACAAAAACCCAAAGGCCTGAGCTGCAAAAATGACAAAATATAAAAAGAAGCACATGTGGTGCAAAGTTACATCACACTGTGGGATAATCCCTTACATGGCAGAAATGGGTTTAGTTATGAAGGATTATTTGGGGACAACAGAGCTCCTTGAGTGACGCCTCAGTGGGGGAACCTGAATATTGGAATTTTATTTACCCCCTCCTCCCCCGGGCAGGACACTGGCAGGCGGGAGCCACCCACGGAGCCACAAAAACAAAGAGATAAATAAAGTGATGCCTGGTTGTTAGCGGCCTCCTCCAGCAGGCCCGGTCCAGTGTGCGTGGAAGAATGCGAGTTCGCATCAGAAATAGACCACAATTGGTGGTTCTGTCAGTTCGAGGTTTTCTCCTCCCCGCCCCCGCCCCCCGGGTAAGATCGTGGAAGAGATGGATCGTCGCCGGCCCTCGTGGTGGAGCGACGGACGTCAAGGGGGTCTCGTCAGCACCGCGCCGGGGTCGTGGGCCACGTTCCGGAGAAGAGAACGTCTCGCACGGCGTTGAGAACTTCGCCACTGAGCCCCCACCCCCAGCGGACTTGCTGAAGCAGCGTCATCGTTGCGCACTTCTCCTTTAGCCGCTTTTCTTTATTGGCTGAACGTAGAGGCTCAAATAAAGGACGACGGCGAGAAGCGAACGGCCCGTATTTTCGCACACATCTTCAACATCTGACTCCCAGTTGCCGCGGAGTCCGCTTTGTCCGTGGGATCGGCCCCCGGGTTCGGGGCTTTCATCTCATGTTCGTCTCCACCTGGTTCTGGTCAGAAGCGAACGCGAAAACATCGCCGCGGGAGCCGCCGGCGTCTCGGCCCGGGGCTGACGCTGCCTTGGCGCGGTGGCCGTCGGCAGGGGTTCGCGCCTCAGAGACAGGTGGATATTTACGATCGCTACCTGAGTGGGGGGGGGGGGGGGTGGGGGGGGAGTCACTNTTTTTTTTTTTTTTTTTTGTGGGGGGGGGGGGGGGGGGGGGGGGGGGGGGGGGGTCGGCGATGGGTTAGAGGGGTTATTTAACTGGATGCGAGGGAAACTGCTTCTCCTCCCGGTCCTCCCAGGTGCACCGGTGGAAGCTTGGGAGAAAGTGCTCCGAAAACCTCCACGTCCAGGTGTGGGACCCAGATCCTCGATGCTAAAACGTGACCTTAAAGTTAAAAACAGAGTATTAGGCACAGAGGGGACGCCTGGTTGTATCTGCTAGCTGTGCTACCCCCTTTCCACAGCGGACAGAGAAGACTCACAGCCTGCTTTTCCAGCAGATACGGCGAATTCGGCGAGGAGCAAACAGCCGACCAGGAGAAGCTCGGCCGTCCTATAAAAAGCCTTGATTGATGCCATCGACACGCAGACTCGGCGGCAAACTCCCCGCGTGAAGGTTTAACAACCGTACAGCAAGCAGAAGAAGCTAACAGGACGAGTCTGATGTCAGCGACAGTTTGTCCCACATGGTTTTTATAAGGTTCTTGCAGTAGGAGGATGGCTTTGATTCCCTTCTCTGGTTGGCTGGTGGGGGAGGGAGTGACTTAGTGGCAGCAGCAGACAAGAACATCTTGATCATCTTGTCAGGGATCAGTGGCAGACGGTGGCCTGTACAAAGTGTGTTTTTACCAGTGTATCTCACCGCGCCGCTGGTACCGGCTCCGGAGGATCGAGGCCGGCGCTGACGTTCGGAGGAGCAGCGGGGAGCCCGGCCGCTCCCGTCTCGCTCCTCAAAATAGTCTGACTTGAAAGATGAAGGAATCGAAAGAAAGAAGTTTAGGAGTAGGAATGAAAAAACTCGCCTTTTGTCTACATCTCCTACGCCTCTTGACCCCATATATGTTTTTATGGCATTTTAGGGGCAGATTATTACAGCAGGGACGATGACAAAAACTACGAAGAATTTGACTCCCTTGTCACCCCTTATGTATCGTGTTTTAGTAGAGCAACATTAACATTTTTTCAGGCAGATGTTTGCTGTCAGTCGAGAGGCGCGATCTCCGAACTGGAGAGCGTGAAACGTCTTCGCCTCGGTTAGCAGGACCACAGCAGATCTGACTCTTCTGCTGCCAGGGGGACTTAATGTATCCCGAATTCCTGGCTGAACTTAGAGATTTATATATATATATAAAAGTATGCGCTGGTCTTCTGATGCTGACAGAGAAATGTAACCCCCTACAGGTGTTTTGTTAAGGTTGCCGTCTTCGAGAGACCAGTGGGAACGATGATCAGCAGCTCTGACACGGCTAAGCAATGACTGAATAAACATGAGACTTCAACACGCTCCTCCCGTGTCTCGCCTGTTTGCCCGAGGGTGTCTTCTGTGGACGTGTCCTGCAGACGTGGCGTCACGAGCGATGACAAAGATGTCCCTGCAGAGAGGTCCCACGTAAGAAAGGGGTATGAACCACATGGGAAGGGGGGGGGTGCGTTTAGAACAGAGAGTCAAACAGTGTTTTGGGGGAGAGAACAAGACCAGGAAAACTTTCATCAAAAGTAACCAGCAAATAATAGCAAATAATGGAAAATTGATTCTGCTTCATTTCAGTGGATGTTGACAGATATGTTTTCTGCCTTGGGATTTTTTGGTTCTGCTCAAGTTTCCCGTGAGACATTGAAGGCAAAGTTTTTTTCAATACTTGCTGTGGACTGCCATCTCCTCCAGGGTGTTGTTTCACAGCCCAGCGAGCAGTGACTCCAGGATGGGCTCCGGACCACTGCCATCCTGACCAGGACAAGCGGTTGAGGACGATGGATGGACAGATGGATGAACAGAAGGATGGGTGGACTGATGGACAGCTGAACGGATTGAAGGGTGGATGGATGAACAACTAGAAAACTTCTAAAGATAGGGATCCTATTAAATTTGCAACAAGCACAAGAGAGAAAAAAATTCTCCACAGATGCAACATTTTTATTCTACCCTACACTATAAATCAGTGAATAAAATAAAAACGTTGCATCTGTAGCTTTATTTTATTTCTATTTTACCCAGTCAAGTTGTGTTTTTAACTGTTTCAGATGAGAAACATAAGAAGATAAAAAATGAACAAAAATTGCTTACAAAGTACCAATTTGCAGATGAGTTTTCATCCAAAAAAACAGACACCCCAAGATACTTGAACTTCTCTACTGGATCCGCTGATCTGTAAAGAAACTCCGCACCTGAGTCCACAAATCGAAACGCCTCTGACTGATCGTGACGCCCATCCCAAATCACCTTAAAGGTTCACAAGCATTTCCCAATGCTCTAGACGATCCTCAAGATGACCTGGAGAAGAGGAGCAACAGTACAGCAGTGCAATGATCCTTGAGGAGGAGAATTCGCAAAGCATCAAACACTTGAGTTATCTCTCTGCTTAGTGTAGAAGGAAAATTATTCTTGAGGATTGTCGCTCGTCGTTCAACAGCATTCCTAGAGGAGGAACCCCCCGGGTGCCTGGCTGCTTATAACTCACTGATGCAGTTTATTAGCGAGGCTTGTGAGAATAAGAGAGGCCCAACGGTGCTGTGGCAGGATCTCAGAAACACCTACTCACCCCCGTGCAAGCTGGTCGAGATGGCATCGGAGCAGTTCCACGTCCCCAGCAAAATCAAAGGCCTGTTTTTGTGTTACTGCACTGATTTCATTTCAGAGGTCACATCCCGAGGAGTGCAGACTGGGAAATTTACAGACTGCAGTATCTCCGTAACCCAATTCGGTCAGGCAACAAATATGCTCACAAAGTGGGCCGAGCTATCAGGTAGAGGTCCAGTAACTAAGTCGGTGCCTGCCAACCATTCGTCGTCCTTCAAGAAGTCTTAACGGTGACGTCGTAGTCTTTCCTACGATTCGGGAGCATTCTGCAAGCGTTGGAAAGGCTCATCACATGGACTAAGCTGAGGTTCAAAGATCTGAAGGGAACTGTAACGATAAGTTCTACTTTACCATCTGAAGCATGCACATTGTCTCTGTCTCAGAAGCTTCTGGAGAGCGAAGGTAAGCTGTTTGGCAGCAGCTTGAGGGATGCGGTGGCAAGGAGTTACAGTGGAGACCAGCAGTAGACCAGTCACGGCACCCAGGTAATAAACATGGGAGCAGCAACCAGGCAACCCGGTGCAAACTTTTTGGGCCCCTTCTGGTCTTCAGTTTCAGCCTTGTAGTTGAGGCCTCACTTACGGATCGACGTGATAAGCTCCTTAGACAGCAGCGGATGGTCTTTTGGTAGCGACCACACTCCCAGCTGTGAAACTTTACACGTGAGCCAGACCTGAGCTGCCGAGCCGAGCGTGTCTCCGGGAAGCTCTTCGGCGAGAAGCTCCGATTCCCTAATGAAGTGAATCGTCAAGTTGGCCGACGCTCCCAGGCGGTTGTTTGGGGCAGAAAAACACAGCCAACAACGCCAGGCTCGTCCTCCGTACACCAACCGCGAGGCTAGCGTCTGCTACGTGTTTTTTTTTTCTTCTTTATTACCTTCCAAGCGGATTCGGGCGTTCGCCGTAAACACACTCATCAGCACTCCAGTCTGGCGCTGCAGAAAAAGCATGTTTGACATTATTAATTGGCTTTTCTGTATAAGGAGTCAGATAGATGAAAAGGTTTATCAAGCTGAAATAATTCATTCTGCCTGAAATTGCTGACAGTTCAGTTCTTCTGGGGAGGAGAAGAAGAAGAAGAAGAAGAAGCAGAAGAAGAAGAAGAAAAAAAGGGTGCTTTCATTTTTCTCTTCTTCTCCCGCTGCCACCTAGACAGAGTTCTTCCAACTGGAAAAAGGCAGAAAGGTGGCAAAAATGTCAATGAAATTTAATTGTAAAGAATTTAATTAACTTTAACCGCCACAGATTGAAAGGGGTCCTTTTTTATCTTGGGTGGCTACAATGGGCAGAGATTAGTGGTTCACATTATGCCACTAATGTAGCAGATATTTAATATAATTAACTGAGAATTAGAGGGAAATTACGTATTTAAACAAGATCACGGACTGTTGCCCGTATCTCTTTCATCACGTCGGATATCAGGTGCTTCTCTGCTTCCATAATTACTATAATTAATGTCTTTGTGAAGGTAAACGCGTATTATACACCGCGGGAGTGTAAGTGTACCTGAAGTTGAACAATGAGTGTTTCTCGGCACTTCCGGAAAACTTGAGAGCGACTTCGGTCGCTGCTCTTAAAATCGGAGCGGAGCGGCAAAATTGTGACCTAAGCGCTTTTAGGCTAAACAAAATTTTGCCGGGACCCGTTTAGGTGCCTCCGCGCCAAACGGACCGGGTGCCGAGCGCAAACACGGCGTCCGATCGCACCGCTGCGCCCGCTGCTGCCGTTCGGCGGGGCTGAAACCCTTTATTTCAGTGGGTGCGCTTTGGGGAAGTCGGCAACGCTCGCAGACATCTCGGAGATCCCGGTTACGTTAAAAATAAAAATCCGGGCCCAGCTTGAGATGGTGTCGGATCCCGAGCTGGGCTCTGGCTTCCTTTGAGGGACCCGTTTTGCCAGATCTTCTGCTGAGCGGGACGTTGCGACGCATGAGGAGAAAATTCAAAAATGAGTTCTTGAACTTAGACCCTCAACCCCTGACCTTTGGTGTGCAAAAAGGAGACGGATCTTTTTCTTCTTACGTTTTTCTTTTTACGTAAGTTTCTTGATCCTCACAAACAGAACGAATGCGTTTTCCTGTTCGACTGACCTTGGAACATTTTAAACTTTTCATCTATTTCAAAAGGCCCTTAGGACTCAACACCACGCGGTTCTGTGGATCCGGGGGCGTTTAGGGAATTACTCACAAATGTAAACTGCGCAAAATAGGAAATATGAAATAAAGGAGACCCTCGCGTGCGTTTTGGGCCGACCGATAGGAGAAAAATTATTTCGTATCCTTGCGCCTTTTCCAAACATGAGGCAGATTCTTCTTGCTTGTGAGAAACAAGGGAAATGTTCGAGCGTGAAAATGCAGATACCGTCAGGCGGACGAGGTCGACTTGCGACTTTTAGGTGGGACACGACTCAGTTATATCATTGTTATATCGTGATCGTGTGTCCGAACCGCGCGATTTCACCCGGAACGGTCGCACGTCCGCCACAGGAGCCACGCGGAAGGCCTCACTTTTCAGGCTTTGACTTCATCCAACAGTCTGTTTTAAAAACGCCCCCTTTCAAAAACCTGCCGCTGGTCTCAATGGCGTCAGTCGGAGGCGACTGGCATTCGCACATCGCCTGCCCCCCCCCCCCCCCCCCCCCCCCCC
>UFQX01000412.1:219179-245548 GCA_900497675.1 Arapaima gigas | reverse complement strand
CCCCCCCCCCCCCCCCCCGGCTGCATTGGAACCTTTAAAATGTTTCAAAAGGCCCTCGTGTGCATTTGAAACAAAGCAAACAAAAGCAAATCGGTTCTACGCGGCAACCCGGCGTGAATCTCGCGTGGAGATCCGGACGAAGCGGCGAACGCGGAGGACAGAAGGCGCTCGGATGCGAAGAGGGTGCGACGCGAGGCCCTGTGTCCTCCGGAGGACTTCGGCTCCGCTCGGCGCCTCTGCTCTCCTGCTCGTGTCTCCTGTGCCCTACAGCGAAATGAGACGAGGGGATGAGCCCGGAATACGGGATTAAGCTCAAGACCGGCGTCTTCTATCTATCTCTGGTAGTTCCCAGTGAGAAGAGGCACGGTCCTCTCCAGGCCCCCCTGGAGGATTTGCCAGGGCCACCGCGGTCACTCGGTTCGCGTCCCAGGGGGACCATCATTCCCGGCGAGCTGCCCCCTCCTCCCCGTCTGGCCCCCTGGGGACCACTCCTAATTTCATGAGCGTACTCGTCCAGAGCCGATAATTAATTTGAACGGATCGGTCATTCTGAGCCGGACAAAAAAAGGCGCCTGAAACAGTTGGCACCTGGATTCTCCTCATCTGCAACTTTCAATTGCGTGTGCAGTCGGCCGTAGCTCTTTAACGTCCATTCACTCCATTATTTACATTTATTACCACTAAGGGAGACCTCCCCGTACGTACGCATCCGTCTTGCTGACAGCGCCCCGCTCGGAAATGAAGAAAAACCTTCACCGGGGCTGTATTGCGGCACGTCGCGTGGCGCAGAAGCGAGGACGTTCTCCTGAGTTTCTGAATGTTGTTTAGAAATCGAAATGTTGCTTATTGCAGGATCCAGCACATCTGCGGTTGGATATAAACATATATGTGTGTCTTTTGGTTTTTGGCAATCTGTAACGGCGAGTCTTTGTGCCCGATATCACGTTTTGGAAAGTAACTTTTAATGTGGGCCACGAACCGGCTTCTCAGGATCCGCCGCAGCTCAGAGCAAACGGAAGGTAGGAGGACGGCGTGACGCTTTCTTTTCAGTTCTTGGTTTCGCTTCTACATCCGGGCCTCAAATCTGTGGTTCGGAGCCTTTTTGTTTTTTGAGTCGGGGGGGGGGGGTCATTTCTGGTCACGGAGCTGCGAAAAAATGATCATTTGAACCTGTGATTTGCTGGATTTCTAATTCTGACCCCCGAACAGGGGTTGGCGCAGTATCTCGAGGGCCGGGTTCGTAAAGCTGGACCTGGGAATCTGCAGCGCTAAGTTGTGTACGACTCAGGTAAACGCCGGGAGGGTGAGAGCAGACGCTCCGATGCGTTTTACTTCTACGCTGTTGTTTCGTGCCGGGGTTTTACTCGGCAGGCATCTCGGCGGCTTCGGAGGCCGCCTCGTTGCGGATAGTTTTGCGGATCCTGCGGCGGCTGAAAAGAGAGACTCGGCTGACAGGTCCGGCGGCGAGCAACAGAAACTCTGACGCGAGGCGAACTGACAGTTCGGTCAGACGCCCCGCCGGCTCCCCTTCCCTGACCGACGTCTGCAAACAATGGTTCTTCCTCCGGACCATATTTCTAGGGCGCAGGCCCCACCTCCCGCCCGTCACTCACTCGCACACCACAAACTGACTCCTCCTACTGGCTGAATACACACACGCAGACGCACACACTCCCCTCGTGCCCGTCAGTCATGGGGTCCTAACTCCCGCTGTCTGTCTGTCAGTCAGTCAGGGCTGTTTGCGCACAGCTGTGCGGTTATGGCAGAAATACCGTAGTAAAACGCCGCTCTCTCCAGCTGCCCGACCCGGGAGGAGATACTGTCGTTTCCGGCTTCTGCCCTTTTCCCCTAATCGCATCTCCCAACTGGATCATCCAGCTCACAGCTGCTCCTTTGAAATTCCTGTGTGTGTGTGTGCGTGTGTGTGTGTGTGTGTGTGTGTGTGTGTGTGTGTGTGAGTACAAGTCTGCCTGTTTGTCCTTATTTGTCTCATAAATTAGTCCCACTCCGTTTCAATTACTCACATGTCGTGCTAAAGGAAGGCAGTCGCACAAAAAGGCTCCGATTACATAATTCGTCCTAAACACGGACCCCCGGAAATAGATCCTCTCCTTCTTTCGCACGTTCCCTCTTACCGTCTGTATTTACACACTACGTGTACGTTACCGCGTTATGATGCATATACTTGGAAATCTTCATCGTTTTTCTTCCTGACAGCCTCCTTTGTTCTCACGTCTCGTCTCCTTGTTCGTTTCATCCCACGTTAAGTGACGCTAATGCTTCTGAGCGTCCGGCGATCCATCTTTCTGCGAGGGACATAGGTGAGGCTTTGAATGTGAGCGCGCACTCCTACCCCCCCCCCCAACAACCCCGGCAGAGTCGGGCAAGTGAACAACGGCGGGCAGATCTCTCCCTGGGGTCAGCTGGTCCATCGGCGCCTGACTCGCCTTTGTCAGTGTCCGGCGTGATGATTTATTCTCTGTATGTTTTTACCAGACGCTCTTGGCCGCTGTCTTCTGGAGGCCTGTCTGTGTTGGTGGTATTACTGCTTTCACAGTTATAAATTGCATTCTTTCTGCTTCTCTTACAAATTAGAAGCAGAGCTTAAAGCCGCCGGCGCTCCTGGATAATCTGTGAAATACTGTATTCTAGTGGCTGGAGGCGAAAGTGCAGCTGGTCCTCCAGGCCGCTGCCGTCCCGTCTGGGCCGCCGCCGCCGCCACCGCCGCCCATATTTCGCACGGATGAGAAATTTCCCGCTCAAGCACATTTTCCTTCGACTTCATTTACCCCCCCCCCCCCGACCACCAGCATATGGATTTTTAACCAAACTGAAGCATTTTTATTGAAAGCATCTTTTCTTATTGCTATGACTGAATCAAATCCTGAGAAAGCGATCTACGGTCGCCTTTTTAAAAGGTCAGCAGCGGGACGCGAGGCGGCCGGGAAGTGACCGCGTTTCCGACGGCCCTCTTCCGTTTCGACGCCCTTCCCCGAATCACCCCCCGCACGTCAAATTCGCTTTGCCGCGACTCAGGACTCAGCCCGAACCCGGGTTTGTCGCACTTGCGGACCGCGGCCTCTCTTCGCCGTGCCGTGAACCACCTGGAATTAACAATAATCAATAAATAAAAATAACTCGGTGTTTCCTGTCATTCCTACCTTTTCACTTTGCGAATTGCTAGCAAGCATTTATGCATCGTTCTCATTATTGTTATTATTATTATTATTATTATTATTTGCGTCACCGCCGTTGTCATCATCAGCAGCGGCACTGCGCTAAAATGCTAAAATAGGTTTTATTTGAAGCGCCCAGGAACGACCGCTGGTCGAAACCAGAACAACCTCCCTCCAAGTGACCGGACAATAGGGACAAATCACTTTGGTGTGTGTGTCCACTCGAGGCCACCAGCGTCCCCCATTTATCATTGCCGATGAAGGCAGACCCCCCCGCCCATGACAACACCCCCACCAGCCATGTGCGGCAGGGGTCACCCTGCCTGACACGGGCTCATTCCGTGGGACAATTAGAATGTTATTGTTTTACTAAAAGTGGCCTTTGTCCCCTGTCATTGGGTGCCACAGGAGGGGACCTGGTGGCGGCCATCAGTCACACTCTCAATGGCTCCAAAGCTCAGGCTCTCCTACCTCCCTGAATGGAGTCAGAATGAGTCTGACTTTATGGTGGCATCATTAGAACGTGTGAAAATCCCCGGTTTGGCCCAGTAACCGTCTCTCTGCCGGCAGCGAGGAGCTGAGATTAACGTGAGAATCCAGAAGCGAGACGACAGGTAAGTCTGCACTCGGAGGAGCAGACAGAACGTACGGGTGCCGTTGAACCCGCAACACTTACCTCACGTCGCTTTAGTGAAAACAGCTGAGAGAAGATGCAGCCCCTCGCTGTGGAAAACAGGTACGACGTGGAGAAAAGCAGGCAAAAGTGCGCAACTAAAATTCCGCCATAAATTCCCTTTCCTTTCAGTTCCGACCCCCTGTAGTGCACATTACACAGCAGGGGAAAAAAACCCAATTTTTTCACACCGTTCCTGCGATGAAACGGCAAAATCCGACCCCGGCAGCTGCTCCGCTGCACAGACAGCAAAAACATTTAATAATTATAGGGATTTGACAGGAACACCAAGCATGTCAGGGGGGTTTGAGGAAACCGCCTGTAAAATGTTTTCTTTGTAAGGATGAAACATGAACGAGGGATGAGATCGGAGGAACCTGTCAGATCCGCCGTTGGACCAGGTGGTGCTTCCTGCGGGCGGCCGAGGGCCGGGGAGCCACGCTAAACGGGCAGTACTCTGCGAAAACCTGGAGCTTCCGCGTGTCCCGGGGACTCGGCGAGTTCCTCGCGTGTCGGGGGACGGCCGAGCGGCCGACCGACCCCCCCGGCCCCCTCGGGCCACGAGCGACGGAGATGCACCTAAATTGGTCCTTCCGGGATCAAAGACCTACGTCCCCATCTCTTCTGCTCGCGCTCCTTTCGCGAAATCGGACAGTGGAGATGTAAGAAAGATGTCGCCCGTCTCACCGACGAGCCAGAATCACACCGTTTCCCGACCCGGGTGCTGGAGAAAATAATGACACGCTGCAGCCATTTGGATAATCCCCGTCTGCTGAGTTGCGGGGGAATATGCCGTGAAGTTTACGGGCTGCGACGCGAGCGACGGTGGTGGAGGTCGTGCTCCCGTCGTGCCCCACCGCCGGCCCGCCAAGCTGTTCTCTCAGTCGTCTCCGCTTCCAGGTCACAACCCTCAGCGGCGGGCACATTATTGGGTCACAGCTTGGTGCTGCGGGCCGGGGCCGGGCAGCCGTCGTCCGGCAGCGTGCCAGGACTGCGAGGGGGTGGGGGGGGCGCCTCCCTGGCAACCATCTGCTGCCCTCCGCTACCCGTACAGCTGGATGTGCCATGACACGTCAAGCCCAGACTCATCAGTGTGACAATACAGTGAGCTGCGTGCTGCACGGCTGCTGCACGTCTCTCGCTTACCGGGGTAAAGGCAAAAGCAAAAGGGTGAACCTGCTGCACGAGTGGGGAACCGGCAGGAGAGCCGCGGTGAATCCGGTGTCAGAGGACCTGTCCCTCTGGCTGAAGTTCACTAGGATCCCTGGTCCGTGGGATCTTCTCAGGAGAAGAACATCGGTGTTCCCAGTGGGCCCAGTGTGAGTGATCTGCTTTCTGCACTGTCCTGAAACACAGCACAAAACAACACAACACAAAACAACACAACACAACGCAGCAGAACTCAACTCAACTCAACACAGTAGAACTCAACACAAAACAACACACCTCAACACAACTCAACACAACAGAACTCAACACAACTCAACACAACACAGCAGAACTCAACACAACTCAGCTCAACTCAATTCAACACAGTAGAACTCAACACAAAACAACACACCTCAACACAACTCAACACAACAGAACTCAACACAACTCAGCTCAACTCAACTCAACACAATAGAACTCAACACAAAACAACACACCTCAACACAACTCAACACAGCAGAACTCGGCAGAACGACTGGAACCTCCAGTTCCGCTTTCTGCAAAATTAAAAATATGAATCGACTGTAAGGTTGAACATCACAGAACATTTCGTTCATATTTCAATCACACTCATTGTGATGAATAATTAAGGAATTGATCACGTTTCCTTTCATTGTTAAATAGCGAACAAACCAAATTTCTTTGGACCCATAAGTTACTATGCATGAATATGGACCAGTGGGCAGCAAAGACTTTCTTAGAAAACGCCTCACATATACAGTGTTTATATATAAAGAGAGAGGGGGAGGGAGGGAGACGGGTGAACGGCAGCTGTCGGGGGACAGGCGTGTCCGGCGTCCCGCTCAGTGGACGCTCAAGTACAATACCAGATCACAGGCAGATGCATCATCCCAGTGACGTGCAGCTCTGGTTGCCCCGGTTGCCTCGGTGCCGCCAAGCCGGCAGAAACATAAACACTTCCAGCGTGGAGGAGACACCTTCTCGGACGTCTCTTTTAACATGCAAACCGGCGCTTTTGTCTGCGAGTCTCCTTATGCTCCCACAAAGGGCACCAGAGCAGAGCGATGGGGGAGAAGGCCAGGGCAGCAGGGTGCGTGACGTGATGGAGACGTGTTTGATGGAACCGCCGCGTCCCTCCTCTTCACGACTTCAAGCGTAAATGTCTTGTTTTCCTGCTTGAGATCTCACGGCGCTGCTTTCCCACCCCGACGGAGCCAATGGAAAAACTGCGAAACATCTCCGAGGCGTTCCTCCGCGTTTGAGCGTTTGCTCCTGCAAACACGGGGGGACATTTTCAATTGATTATTAGAAGGTAAAAACGTTTTAAAAGGTGGGCAAGACTTTATCAAACTCGCTGCCCCGGTGTTTACGTCTCGGGCCGGGGTCCCTGATCAGTAAGAAGATGACCAGTGTTACCCATGTTCATGGGACACATCAGTTAACAGGCATTAAGCAGCACTACTTATTTTTCCCTTTCAAATTAGTTTCAAGCTCAAAACTAATAAAAATGGTCAAATAAAATGTATCGTAAAATGTATATTATATTTATTATAGTTACATCCAAGACTGTTACAGCACCTACCCAGTGATTAAGATACATCAAGGTACATCTAGTCTGGAAAGTGACCAGATGCTGACAAATGTTGGGCTCACTTATGGGAAGAATCAGTGAACAACTGGCACTGAATCGTGAAGTTATTTATTACTTTTGATCATTTTAAATTAGACCTGTATTTTCAAGTTAATAGAAGATCGTGTTTCTGGGACAGGCTTTAATGGAATGAATGTATCTAGCAGGTTAGGTCTTATAAATAATCCCTTGTTCACGGTACTTTTTATAGAACCTAAACTAATACAGTCACACCCTGGTTTACGGGTCCTAAAGCCGGGCTTCAACCAGAAAAACGCAAACAGAGAACCTAGAATAGTTTGCCGTTATTTTAAATGTGATTACAATCCGTTTCAACCCCCCCCAAAATAAACCAACCAACTCCGCACTGTAAAAGGCCTCTATAACTAACAAGACATATCACTCAAACTCTAGTAGGAGGGTGGAGGAGATGGTGATGCCACTCGAGAGTCGTGTCGCACGACGGAGAACAAAGCAGCAGCGGATCCCCCTCACTCGCTCTCGGCAGGCCGTTCAAAATTTCTCCGCTCACGATTTCGCCGTTGTGACGGGTTTTCGGCCTGCCGTTGCGCCGAAGGAAGGCAGGCGCAGACAAGCATGCTGCGGCTACCCGGCAGGGACAATAGAAACAAGACGCCTAATCGACTGTTGTGTTTCAAAATAACAAGACATAACAGATGGGGAGTTTTTAATTACACAGTTCAGCTGGAAAATGTTGTATCAGGCATTTGGAATTTAAATGGGGATTTTTTTGTACATAGTGAGGCTGGTGTATGAGCTTGGTGTGGGAAACCACAAAGTTGTAGATTTTCTGGTGATCTGACCTCCCCCTGCACTGTATTTACCAGGAACTCCAAAGTTATTCCGCTGCTTACCACACGCTTTAAACATCCTTAGTCTGAGTTATGATTCGACAATTGTACTCAGCAAATGCAATAGGTCAGGAAAAACAGGAAAACGGGAGCTACTGCTTCGGAAAAAATTGAAATTCACGGGAAACACGGCACACATCTTACGTGCATGTAATAAAAAACTCGCCACACGCCGACTGTCACACCGCCGCACTTCCGGCTTCGTTGGGGGGAAATTGTGTGTATTTGTGAGAAAATGTTCATCATAAAGAGGCAGTGGGCACAGACTTAGTCTGACAGGGAAGCAAATTCACAGTCGTTGGCGATGCGCTGCTCAGGTACAATTTGGAAGGTGGTTGAGATACAAAACCAAACTGGACTTAATTTGTTTTTTTTTTTTCACGCTGTTTAAATATTTAAACTCAGGGTTGGAAGTGGGGGGGGACTGGACCACCATGGCCAGAGGTCAGTGAGGGTCCTGGAACTGAGCGGTGGCCAGAGCTACGTGCTGTCCTCTGATGTAGGTTTATTTAGTTCCCAGAGATCAGATGGACGTTTGGAGCGGGAAGGAGAGGGGATCGGGGGCCGCGAGCGAAGACACACAAAGATGTGATGAATGTTGCAGATGAAAATCAAGAGAGGTGTGGCAGCCGGCCAAGTCTTACTCTGTTCGTTTCAAAGAAAGATAGTGGTGGGGGGGGGGGGGGCATCTGCTGGAACTCAGAATTCACCATGACCACCAGCAGATGCTCCCCCCCCATCTGCTCCCTCCTTCCCCTGTTCATTCCACACCAGTCCATCCTGGAAGGGGGAAAAAAAACTTTCCACGCAAACAAGAATAGATGACTTTGTGGATTTTACTGCGGTAAAAGCTGGTAACTACCTAACTTACTATTCTGGTTCAGCAGCATCATTTCTTTTTAGCAAAGTGTGTTCAGAAAAACATTACTTTTCAGCAAATGAAATGAATGAATGTTCTGGTTTTTTCATGTTCTTACCATAAGCATCAAATAAAATAGCTGTCGGATTGAAAAGTTTGCATTTCATTTGTATGATTTAAAAAAATAAATTATTATTCTGTGAAAAACTATTCAAGTGTGCATTTTGAAACAGCTAAAAAAAAGGCATAAAAATATAAAGAAACAGTGATGCTCAGTTTCACCAGCTGAGAGCAGCTGAGCCTTCGAAACACTCGCAGTTTATGCACAACTTGGTCTTCAGCAGAAGATTTATTTGCTGAACAACTGATGCAGTTAAATAAGAGGTGGAGAATTGAACAGTTCTGATTATGCTCTATATGGGAGCAGAAGTGTACAGAAAATATAAATATAAACGTATAATAGCAGATGTATTAACAGTATCAGAAGAAATAAACCAGTGAGATTAAAGACCAACCAGGCGGCCCAACCTGGAATGTTTAGGAGGAAAAAATATAAAATATCTCAAAAACTAATGAAATGTCAGAACCATGAATTCGGAACCAGTTCTGCGGGAACCAGAAAATCTGCTTCTCCTGGATTTGAAAATTATTATTAAGGCTTAAAGTTGACATAATTCATTTAAACTGTCGGTATCGTTATTTTTCTTTTTTCTTCTTTTTTTTTGTTTTCTTTTGCTTTTTTATTACCTGAGGAGAATAAGCCTTGTTTTTAGTTAATAAACATTTAGAAAAACTGATCTGGCCCCGTCTGATATTTAAACCGAACAGTTATTCATTAATAAGTAAAGTTATTCACGGCGAATTAAAGTTTGACTTAATCCTCCTTCTGCAGCCAAACAAGAGAAAATGAACCGCAGCAAATGAACATCGAACACGTTCGTCTGAAGTGGCTTTTTAAATAAATACAACGGTCACTAAATACTGGTAAATGAGCGTGTTTAAGACGTACAGGTTTTATAATCGATGTGTAAAAATGAAGCTGTCCGTTTAATAGAAGATTCTTAAAAATAAAACAACCTTTTTTTTTTTTTTAGGATAGGAACATACGTGTAAAACCGACCATAAGGGCTGAAACATCATTTATTCGTTTCATTTGTTCGAGAAGTTTTTTCGAGAAGGTTTTTCCAGGACGCAGCAGAACTGAAGTGTCTGAAGCTGCGATCAGTATTTTAACCCCCGTAAAAAGGAACCGTAATAAATATTCAGGCAAATCAAAATAACTAATAAATGACTAAAATGCGATTATTATTATTATTATTATTATTAGCAGTTGTGAATAATGAAAATATAGCCTTTTTGTTAAGAGCATCAATTCCACACCCGAACCGGGCGCTGAACTGTGTCTAACAAGCTCTTCCCTTTAGTAACGTGTAACCCTGAAGAAAACAAAAGCACTGAAAACACCGAAACTATTTCGCTTCTTTTTATGAAAATAATAAGTTTTGTGCGGCAACAGACCGAACAGCCCGGAGAACTCAGTTCAGCTGCTCGGCTCTCGAAACACATCAGAAATACATAAACCCAATAATTCTGTTAAAACCCGCTGCCGCCCGACGTCATGACGACGCGTGGGGCGGCAGGTGTGTGTGCGCGCGCGTGTGTGTGTGTGTGTGTGTGTTTGTGGTGGGGGGGACAAACATCACTGCGGCTGTAAAAAATGCATTTTGTTGGGTTTTGGGCAACAGGTTCCGTCGGTGTTTATTATTGCGTCGTTATTTGCCGTGTTATAAAAGCCCGAATTCGGGTAAACTGTGCTCCGGATCCTCGTTCACGCGCGCCTCGCGCTGCCGTTCGTGACTTGGGACCAGCAGCGTTACGGCGCGCGGCGGCGCGCGGGCGGGCGGGCGGCGCGGGACGGGACCTTCTGGAGTGAAACGCCGACAGTCGCGCCGCGGCGCGGACAGGTGCGGCAGCGCGGAGATGGGGGGCGCTGTCGCGTCCTTCCCCCGAACAAGGTGTCACTTACCGGACGTGCGTGAACCTCCCACGCGCGGCACCCTGTTTTACCGCGGTAACACCGAGGCCGTTTTCTGCACGCGGGCCTCGTGGTTCTGCACACAATATAAAGGTGGAATAAGAAGAAAATCTCATTTCCTGCCTTATAGGGAGCGAATAATACGGGCAGCCGGATTGCAGATATCCCTCCTTACATTGATAACCGTTTGTTCATTTCCTGACAAGGAGAAAATGTATAAATCCCTTCCCACATAAAATAGGTTTTCTTTTCTTTCTCCCCGCTCTTATGTGCTAGACTGGCTCTATTTTATCTGCAGGCGCCACCAGAATGATAAACACTGCCTGTGCACTGCAGCGCACGCTTGTGTGTGTGTGTGTGTGTGTGTGTGTGTGCGCGCGTGTGTGTGTGTGTGTGTGTAGGGCCACGTCTTCCCACATTCGCGTCGTCCACCCCGTCTCTCGGGGGGGACCAATTTGCATTTTAATGAAAAGCGGTTTATAGACTTGTGCAGTGTGTTCGAGGTGCTACAAGTGGCATCTTTAAGCGGCCTAAGGCGGATTAGGGCCGATGCCGGGGCCTGATAGCCGGACGGAGAGAGAGAGAGAGACCGGGGATCAGCACCAGGCAGCGTGTCCCACCGCTGATCTTCCTCTGTGGCTGTTTCCCAGCCTCTCCAGAGAAAGAGGTCCAAGTTGGCTGCTACTCGGCGGTACTCGGCGGTACTCGGCGGCACTCGGTAGCCTCCACTTAAACGTTTGGCTCATTTGGAGAAGCAGGACTTTAGGAAACTCTCCTCTGCTGTAGCACGTGGCCGTTACTCCTGATTTACTTATAGCTGCTTTTCAATAACCGTGGTGGCCCAAGTTATGCTTAGAACATCAGCGGTGTCTCCTGGTATCTTTTATTCGCCGCAGGAATTCAAAATTTAGTAATAGTTTGCCGATACCGACCGATATGCACACCGACATGCTAAGCGCGCCAGTGATTTTTTTTTCCCACTTCAAGCTCTGCGTTTTGGGGGGAAAAAAACTAAAAAGTGGGGAAAAAAAGTGAGGAAAACATCTACAACTTCAAAAGTGCATAAAAAAACCCTTTCCAGAATTTCTAGACATTCACCTTAGAAAGTTCCTTCGTCTTCTTTCAGGAAACAGTGTCAAGGTCCATAAGTAAAGTTGCTCTCAGTGCTCAATAAAAAACATAATGCAAAAACAAACAAACAAACAAACAAATAATTCCATAAAACTGAGCACCCGGCCAAGAAGAAACCATGTTAACCTG
Organism: Arapaima gigas; assembly: GCA_900497675.1. Classification (NCBI taxonomy): domain Eukaryota; kingdom Metazoa; phylum Chordata; class Actinopteri; order Osteoglossiformes; family Osteoglossidae; genus Arapaima; species Arapaima gigas. The sequence continues at coordinate 233,873 of UFQX01000412.1, read as the reverse complement.
AGGCCAACGTCAACTTTGAAAGAGTTACGGAGCTCAATGGCTGCAGTGGGAGAGAAAGTGTTCTGGTCAAACGTTTCCAGAACATTGCGTAGCAAGAAGGACACCACAATTGAAAAAGAAACCATATGAAAGCTCAGCTGGAGGTTCCTACAAAGCATCTGTGTGATCCAGCAAAAACTAGCAAAAGGTACTGTGGTCACAAAAATCAAACTTCATACCAAGCGTTAAGTACATCACCAAGGTAACACCATCCCTACAGGAAAGCATGAGGTGGCAGCATCATGGGATTGCTCTTCACCATCATGGAGTGGAAAGCTTGTAAAGACTGAAGGACGAATGGAGAGTGCAAAGCAAAAATACTAGAGAAGAACAGATTTAGAATTAGGGTAACCTTTCATCTTTCAGCTGGACAGTGATCCCAACCACAGGGCCAAAGCCAGCCTGGAGTGGCCTCAGGAGAAGAACGTTGGTGTCCTAGAGCAGCCCAGGCAAGGTTCTCATCTCAGTCCAGCTGAGAATCTATGACTGCTTTCCACAAGCAACCCTTGAGCAGCTTGGGAGAACTTGACCAGATCTGCTGACAACAATGGGCAACATTGCTACCATGCTGGTGTCAGAACCTGGAAGACCTGGTGCTGCAGCTGCTGCCAAAGGCATTTTCACCAAATGTTGACCACAACGGTTTGAACACTTATGCAAATAACTAATTTCTGTCTTTTTCCTCCTCAAAAAACATTTGCGGCGCAAAACTCACATCCATTTATGACAATTTGGGTTTTTTAGTGTGAATTAAAAAGTCACATGGAAAGAAAGAACAAAACATAAGCTTGTTATCCAGCAAAAGGTGTGATTTCCTGAAGGGCCTGAACACTTTATTGACTACCTTCAATACACAGACAAGTGGAGACACCTTTACATCAGTAAATTTACATCACACCCCCCCCCCCCCACCAACACACCGAGGAAAGAACCTGGATTTTTTTTTCCAACACGTTTATACAGGCCAAAAATTCCTCTTTTTTCCACGTTAATTTCTTTACACGTCTGACACCCCCTTTGTGCCTGGTTCGCCGCTGAGTCAGCATAACTGATACACGATTATCCTACAGTCCTGCGTTCGCACATTAGTATTATTTCACTGACGCCCCGTCGTACAACACAGGACCATTGCTTACACATCCAGGTGGTTTATGTATAATACTGAAGGGGGGGGGGTCAGTCGAAAGTGCTGTGAGCAGAAGCAGAGTTTTAAACGAGAAGAAACTAAATAGGAAAGACGACAAAACTCAGAAACAGTTGCCTGGTGAAAATACCAAAACACCCGGAAAGGGGGGGGGTGTTGTGAGAAGTGCGCTGCGCAGGATTCACGCTCGGGCGGCCGCGTCCCGCCTGGGTCTGTAATTGNGGGGGGGGGGGGGGGGGGGGGGGGGGGGGGGGGGGGGGGGGGGGGGGGGGGGGGGGGGGGGGGGGGGGGGGGGGGGGGGGGGGGGGGGGGGGGGGGGGGGGGGGGGGGGGGGGGGGGGGGGGGGGGGGGGGGGGGGGGCATCTTTATGGTTTTAACTCATTCTGGATGAATCACCCGCCAGTCAAGCGGCCTCCGCCGGCGTGTCTCACACACCATTGGACAGTGGAGTCGCACGTCAGGCTAGGATGTATTATTAGAATTGCTGGACACCTCCAACGGGTCTCAAATACACAGGACGCTTTGCTTTTCAATCATCTGACGTCTGGCTTTTCTGCACGGCGTCCTTCACCTTCCGACGGTTTATCGTTCCGGCTACTTGTTTATTTTTTCTATTTTGCTTCGCTTTTTTCAACGTCTCCTCTTCCAAATCTCGTCGTACCTTCTTCGCCGAAGTTCGGCGTCTTTTCAAACATTGGCCCCGGTGGCCTTCGAAAGGATCCTGGAGAACGTGAGGTGAACAAAACCGCCCTGACCATGGGGTCCGAGAAGGGAGCAAAACCTGTAACCCGGGGGTCACACGTCACTACGGGGGCCGTTTTCCTCGTTGCTCATCTCAGCTCCTCGGTGCACAAGGGACCCTTCTGTACTGGGGCTAATTTGAAGTGGGGGGGGGGGCAAGAGCCAAGATCTCCTGGCGTTGGGGTCTCAAAGGGTCGCTTTGCTAATTCAGCACTTCCAGTGTCTGGTGGTTAACGTCCAGGTGGGTGTGGGCACTCGCCCTCCGCCGCACACTGCAATATCCCATCTGAGGGCTTTACAAGCTCAGTGGACCGGTTGACGTGGAGCTGAGCGAGAGCAGAGCAGCGCTGACGCGGCAGTCTGACCCCCCCCCACCCCGTACCTCGCCCGACACGGCTCACGTCCCTAAAATATGTGTTACGAGCAAATTAGCCACCAAACATGGTTTCCAGGCGTTGGTCAAATATCCGGGATGTTTCATTCACGCCGCGGCCCCCCGTTTATGGCTGTAATTTTACGGCGACAAGCAGCCGCCTGAGACTCAGGATGTTTTACCGGCTTGGGAGATGCTCACCCGGCCATCTTTGCAAAAGGACCGCTGCCCCCCCCCCTCCCCTCCCCTCCCCGAGGTCAATGCCCGCCCCCCCCGCCCGTCGTTCCCAACATCACCTGCTCTCCTTCGGCTCGGACGGGCGCTTCCGCGCGAAAACAGCTCCATCCTCCATTTTCCACGTCTGCAGAGAAACGCCAGGAAACACGCAGTCGGCGCCCAACTTAGCCAAGGCGTGGATATGAAATTAAAATCAATACAATAATGTTCTCGTCGGCGTTTGATTAATGACCCCTTCGCCTGCCATTAATCAGGGCTGGAAAGTTTCTGCGCGCGTTTTCCCCGCGTTCCGCAGGCCCATTTAAAGCCGCTCGCCGCTTCCCATTACGCCGGCCCGATATGGCCGCGCTCTCGGCACACTTTCCTAATTGTGTGCGCTTTAAAAAACCATTTTCTGTTAGAGCGCCCAGATCCATTCCATTAACAACGCGGTGACAGTAATGCGGGATTAACGCTCGAGCCGCGGCGCGACAGCCGCAGAAGCCCCACTTTGATCGATTATCTCCCCCCCCCCCTCCCCGAACGATATTTTAGCATTTTTGGCCCCGTTAATTGCGTGTTACCGCTGAAAGGCGAGCGGCGCTATCGCTAAAAATGAACCTATTTCAACCGTCACTCGCCGACGACGTCCGGGAGCCCGGGGGAGGAATCCGCTCGGCTTTCGGAGTGGCCGAGATAAAGGTGACGTCCCTGAGTGCGGGGACGTTGTTCCCAGATGCAAATAAAAGCAGCTCCCCAGCAGACCGCCTGGGAGGGGGGGTGGGGGGCACAGTGTGGCAAGAGCCATATTTGTAAGATCACATGTGTGATCAGAAGGCAATAAGCGATAGGCCCAGTCACTCCTCCGTGTCATTGCCATGGCTTCTCCATTTCTCCGCTCTCTTCTCATTAAGGCTTATCTTGCCCACTCCTGCATGCTGACAGTTTATCTTTTTAATTATGTTGCTTCTCACCTTTTAAAGAGCTCGCCTGAGCCCCAGCATTTAAGGCCTTGTCTCCTCGGCGAGCACGGCTAACCTGCTCTTTATTCCGCCACTCCACAACCCCAACCCCTGCTCTCCCCGTGACAAAACATCACCTTTGTATCAGGCTCTATAGAGTAGGGCACCCATCATCTCCTCGCAGCCTGGGCTGGAGATAACCCCCAACCCCCCCTACCCGATGCCTTCTGTGCTCCTCTTATTCTCCGCTCTTTGTACTACAGCCGGGTAACACCTGCCACTTGCTCGTCTGCTGTAACCTCCGTCCGAAGGAGATTCACAAAACGCCGCTCGTTCGGGTGGAAATAATTCAGTGTTCTTTTTTTTAACTTTATTTCAGCTTTTGCTTTGGCCGACATTGAACGCTGCCTTATTTCTGCCTCCGACGTCTTCTAGAAGTCAACACGTCTTCGAAAAGGAAATTGTTCGGCAAGACGTACAAATCATCGACTGCATGTACGGGTGTTTTGTATAATTTTTTTACAAAAAAAAACAGAAAGTTCCCCAAAGTCTCCTTTTGTCCGGCATCAGCAGTTCGAAAGATCCACACGGAGTTGGCGTTCCTGCCCACACAGGACTGATAGGGATTCGGAAGTGACTCTTGCACAGTGAATTTGGGGGTTCCCAGATGTCCTCATCCACCTAACGCTCCATCTCTTGTCTGCTGTTCTCATGGACGATCCCTGGTGATGTCGGCCCAAGCTGGTCGAACTGGTCAAGGATTTCCAAACGTCACAACCGGTCCTCCAAAAACTGCCTGGCTGGAATCAGTGAGGCGCACATAAAGAGGGGAAATCTCAAGCACAGCGATGTTTCACGTGTGCAGGAGATGTTAAGAGGGACCACTGCTGCATATGAAATTTCCAAACACAGACATCAGTAGTTGAACTTCTTAATTGGTCAGAGGATTTGTTATACATTAAATGTCAGTGAACGTTCCACAGCTTCGCCACTCCTCGACAGCCTGGATACCAAGCGCTTAATGTCCACCAACATGTGGGAGCACCCGGTGGGGTCATCCGTGTGTCTCCGTTTGCGGCCGTTGTCGATTTTTATTGTAGTCGTTCCCATCGTCTACCGTAAATACTGCTGGTTCCTCACGCATTTTTAATTAAATCCGTTTTCTTTTTGTCACACATTCCGTGCATCTGTGGCGCTCAAGTTTGAACAAACAATAAAACTTCTTCTTCAGACCTTCATGAATACTGTGGAAGACATTTTATACATGTAGGTGGCAGGCCATTCAGGACCACTTCTGCAAATATTCAGAATAACCAAACGGTACCACAATATTGTTGTATTCATAAAATTAACATATAAAACACTCGATCTGAATTCAACCAAAGACACACATTTCAGCCAATTAGAAATACACTCTTCCCCCCCGGTGGCAGATGATATTCGTCCCTCAAAACTTGTCTCTCGCCTGACACTTTGCCGGACAAAATATTATTTCTAATAGAGAAAAGAACACGGTTTTCACCAGAAAAGAGTCACAGAAATATGAGGGGAAAAGCGACTTTTAAAAAATCGAAACAGAATTTGCAGCAAATGTGAATTTGTGTAGTAAACTGTGTAAATGATCGTCGGAAGGAAAGGAAGGCAACAGAGACGTGGGAGATGAACTGTGATTTCTCTCCAAACACCTTTTGTCACATTCATACACGCAGGTGGCGGTTTCGTCGGCATAAATATTTATAACGTACGACGATTGTGTTGCGGTTTATCCTTCAGCCGCGTCACCGCGAAATAACAGCCTTACACAGTATGAAGAGGTAACAGTCTCACAAACGACTCGATGGAGACGCAGAAGAGCTGATGCTGACCCACAGGAAAGGAGTCCACGTCTGCTGTGATTTTGTCGCACGAGAAACGTTGCTTTTCACAACTGCATCTTCTGGGATGTTCTGTTGTCCAGTTTCTCAATGAGTCATTTAGAAGCTGCATCTTGTTTGTACTCAGATACCAAGAACGTCTCCCCAGTTCCTTCAACCTAGTACAGCTTCTTGCTGCAGTTGCGGCCTTTTCTAAGTCAACAAAGCCGCTGTTTTGTCTTTGTTTCTTAAACAGGTTCACATTTGAGTATGAGGATGTAAAACTCTGTGCCTCTCCACAAATAAAGTCCACCATTCCCTCATTTAACAGGATTTGCTGTCACAACAGCTTATGAAAATATCCACAGTAGAACAACTTCATAAGGCCGGCTTGGGATTCGGTGCAGAAGCATTTTTGCCTGGTTATGCAGTCAATTGTACGTTGACAGCAGGTATTTTATTCACTGCATCTTCCACTCAGCAAGATCCCAAACAAAACCAGCTACCGTACGCATTTACTGCTTCTTACGCTGCACCTCACTCGGGCCAAAGCAGCAGGTTCAAAACTATTGCTTAGGAATGAACTGCATAAACACGTCTATATATCGCAACTGTTTAAATCGGACGAGCGGCTTTTACGTGAGGCAGTCGATAAGTTCTCAGACCGCTACTGCCCTGCGATGCGGCTGTTACACCATCGTATGGAACTTGCCCTCGATGACGACAGCCAGTCGCGACTTATCGACTGCCGGCGTACGACGTCGAAACCCAGTCGCTTTCGTAAATAGAGCCTTAATCTTGCGGGAGCAATAAAGATGTTCCAGCGGCAAACATCACACAGCTCCTCAGCTGCCCTTTTCACGGTGTGGCCACCTGCGCACGTATTACTCTTATAATACCATTATATTGTCTCCAGTATTTTGGTAAAATGTCTCCAGAAGATGCTGGAAAGGCAGAGAAGGATGCTTAAAAAAACCAAGCAAAGACAAGTGAGCACGTCGACAACCAGAGTCAACATGGTGGGAAGTAGGAAGATAAGCAGAGGAAGAGCCTCTGAAGGTAACGCCGACAGTCCAGACATTACAACGGGATCATTTTTATCAAATATAATATAAAATATGCTGAGCTCATTACAATCAGGCATAAAACTATATTTTATGTTCCTACAATATTATAAAAATTCTGGGTAACTTTTTTTTTGTCCCGGGAACCTATTATTTTGGTCCCCATAAGGAATAACGCAACGGGTGACTCCCTCACAGCAAGAGTTCCCCTAAGTGGGTGACGTCATGGAAAGAATTAACCCTGGTGGGGGGAGAGGGGGGGTCCACCTGGCACAAGGGCCTCATTTCCAAACAATGGTTTGACTTAAAAGTGGTACAGAAAGAAACGCTATTCAAAGGGATGTCCCATCCAACACGGTTCGCTGATTCTGATTTTCAGTTGGTGGATCTGCACAACTGGCCCAGTTGTCCCGCACAGAGTGGAAGTGTGGGGGAAAAAGAGCAGCGCTGGAAAATCGATCCGGAGGAAATGACGTCAGAAGAAGGTAAAAAAAACCAAACGCACGCATGTAAGCGCGTATGTAAAGGCCTGTGTCCGGCCAGCTCTTCCTGGGACGGTCGGGGGTGGAGGGAGGGGTGCAGTTATTAAGGGTTAAGTGGTTGTAAATTGTGTTGACTGGAGCCGCAGGGGGTTGAGCGGCATGTTAGAGGAGCCGACCCTAGGATTTAACCTGAACAACGGAGGGGCAGCCAGGCCCCATGTATTCGTCTGGGATCCATAACGCAGGCGACCCGGCGCAAACAATATAGCCCTTTAATGAGCCTAATCTCCTCCATCACTGCATTTTCAAGGCAGAAAATTAATGAGGAGAAGTTAAATGACCCCCTTTCATGTGTACAAAATTGGTTTTTCTAAGGATTAAGGGATTACTGCGGTGTTAAATCCTTAAAGTGCTCCAAATACCTTAATATTCATTACACAAGACACAATAGGAGAAGGATCCCAATAATACCCTCTCGCCTCCTAATCATTTCTACCAGGGAGCCCGTGATCTTACAAGCCAGTGGTCATCATACGGGCCCTTTCACTCTCATTATAGCAGCGCCATCTGCATTAGATAAGACCTTGAAACACAACAGGAGGAAATTTATTTATGAATACGTTTGTTTGGATCTCGAAAGCACTCCCCGGGCCAGCCGAGCATCCCCGCAAGTTCTGGCAAAGCCCCTTTCACCCGAGACAATGGAAGGCCTATCTCCGCACGGCAAAGCCTAATGAGATCGCGATGCCGCCCGCCAGTTACGCAGAACACCATCAGCATCTCCGACATCGGCTCACGCGGAATAATAAATTAATATAGGTGCTACGGGCCACTGAAATATTTCAGCTGGCCTTTCTTTCTGAAGAAAATCTCCTCGCAAGGACACAAAACCTATAAAATGTGTGGGGGGAGGGTCGTCTTTTAAATTTTTTTGAATTCGTCGCGTTTTCAAGTTTCAATGAGGGAAATCAAATGTGAGTCACCAGAAATACCTGCAGTGATCGGAAAACAAACGTGTGTGTGTGTGTGTGTGTGTGTGTGTGTGTGTGTGTGTGTGTGTGTGTGAATTACAGATGAGCTGTTGTAATGAATACAGACTAAGAGTATGGAATAAAGGTCAGTGGACTGGCAGACTTTCCACTGCGTTGCACTGAATTATATATTTTGCACACATCTGTCTTCCAGTGGAAGCCCCTCTGACAGTAGAAATGAGACTTTGGGGTTGTGAAGCGCTGCTTTACATGGAGGAAAGTTCCGGAGAGCAGAAGGGTCGTTTTTCTGCAGGGTGCTTTGCCCACCAGGCGCACCTGGCCTTCATTTGCACAAAGGCGAGCAAAAGGTCCCGAAGGTCAAGACCGAGGACCCTGTGGATTAAATTCAAAGGCATCAGCTGGGAGGGAAAAAACAACTGCGTCCGACCCAACAATAAGGACTTCTGTCCTCCTCACCAATTTTTCCACTGAGGCCTAAAGTAGAGTCTCATTTTTTACATTTTTTATATCGTTTATCTTTATCGTTGCAAGCGCTGGAATATTTCTGGAACCTTCTGGCTCAGCGCTGTTATATATATATATTAATAATGTGATGTCTCGCTAGTAACCGGTCATTCGTCCGCACACGTTCGTCTCTTAAAGACGATAGAGCTGATCTTCCGCCGACATTTTACTCGAAATTCATCCAGACTCTACATCTGTCTCACCGGCACAGTTTGTGCGCTTGTTTGAAACGTAACATTTGTTCCATTAGCATTTGACGTTTTTTCCTCATTGAAACATTTTAATGATTTTTTTATGTGTCAGCGCTCGGCATTTTTCCGAAAATTTTGCTGTCTCCTGTGGCTGTATAAGATGCCGTCCCATCACAACTTTGGTACCCGTTCCACAAAGACACCACACCTTGCAGCCTCAGAAGGTCTCCAATTGACCAGAACAACCTCCTTTTCCTCAGTCCACATTTTCCTCTGCAGAACTTCACACTGTCAACCAACAGATCCTACTTTCCTCTCCACAATAGCTTGTACTCAAAGAACCAGCACTGAAAAGCTTTGACTCTTACCTGATGGATAGATCCCACCAGGTTGTTTCGGTGTGGCTCCCTGTCTTCCTTTCAGTCTCTCTCAGTAGGGTTCCACAGGGCTCAGTGCTGGGTCCCTTCATCTTCTGCATCTACACCGCTTCCCTTGGCTCTGTCATTACCACCCACTTGTTCTCCTCTCACCGCTACGCCGCATAACTCTATTTCTCTTTTCCCCCAGCTGCTGTTGACTTGCTTTCTCGCTTGCCTCTTGGACACCTCTGCTTGCATGACTGACCACCATCTACAACTGAGTGCCTCCAACAATGAGCTCTTCCATCTCCCAGCAGGTCCATCCACATCTAACTACAATCGACTCAAGTATCTTCTTCTTCCATCAACCTGAAGCCATAACCGGTCCTACATAACCTATATGTCCTGAATGACATCCGCAGGATCTGCTCACATCTCAGAAAACACTCCGGAGTTCCTCATCCAGGTTATGGATATGGATGCTTTGCTGTTGAAGAATTTAAAAAATGCGGGCGCAATTTGTGGAATCAAAAATTTTCCGCCAGCACTAACATCTTCAACTGGGTACCTGCCAAAGTTTCCTAGGGCCTTTTCTTTCTCCTCATCGATTTCTGATGGCTTCTTGTGCCTGCCAAAAACACCCGATTATCCCCTATAAGCCAGCCAGAGCACTTTGCTCGTCCACCTCTGGCTTTTTGGTGGTCTGACTTCTTGATTTGGCTCCAACACGGTGCCCCTCCGAGCTGCAGAATTAAAATGCATCTGTTTCAGACCTAGACCTTAAAATGGAAAAAATGGGACTACAGTTAAATTTGGAGAAAACTAAAATTATGGCAACCAGAGCTGCAGCATAAAGCATGACTTGATTGTGAAGATGTAGATGTTTCAGACAACTTTTGCCTAGAAGAGAAGAGATCTAGAAGAGATACAGGAAAGCCTGAGACTTGGCAGAGAAAGACATCAACACAAACATCAACACAAAAAGATTAGAAATGTTGAAATAATGGTAATTTTTTTATAAAAGCATATCGATGTGCAACCTGAAAGTCGCAGGGAAAATGCAGGTTCTTTAAGACGCCAAGGGCGGCCATGAAAAGAAATACATGGATCTTGGACTGAATTGAAGCAGAAACCTCACTGGAAGCACACGGATGATGAGGTTATTGTTGGACGTGATATGAGGCGACCGGATTATCTCAAAAATATTACAAAGCTTGCAAAAGCAGAATAGAACATCCAGCAACCAGATGGATGGGCTCAATCAGAGCAGCTATGGAAACATCCCTTTCAGGACACGAGAGCAGAGCTTAAATTGCAGGGGGTCCTTGATTTATGTGGTCGGCGTCAGTTCACAACAACCTGACAGCGCTTAACAGCAAAAACATCAGTCTGTTCTCCCATCTCAAATATCCTGCATTACTGCACCTTGTAGATCCGCAAAGAATCTACTTTGAATATTGTATAAAAAATAATCGTTGAAATTCCAACGATTTCAAGATTCCAAATTCCTCCAGATAAAATAAACAAAGAGGAAAACTCCGAGCTTGGTTTTTTTCCAGCGATCTTCTTTTATATTCTCAATATAACGTACGCATCGTAACGCGCAAGTTCCAGCGCTTTAGATGTGTTTCTCATAAACGGACCTTAAATAAAACTGCACCGTAAGGAGCGCATTAATACATAGCTTGAAAACTGCCGTCGTGATACAAAACACACCACACGTTTAAGAATAGAGAATAAACAGCGAAAAGAGGGAAACAGAAAATGAAAAACGTTCAACTTCTACGATAAATTTCTCAAAGGGCGGATATGAAAGAACGGCATCTCAAAACAAAACTACGATGTACCGCAAAATGAGGCTACGCTGCATATGTAGACACGCAAAAGCCGAATTATACTGAGAAACAGAAGATCACCTTGCTTGTGTGGCCTCATCGTGATGCTGAGTTCTGTCTTTCTATTATCTATTGTTTTTCTATTAGTTTTATCTTTCTGTTAAGATGAGCAATATTAGCATTTTGCAACCTTTACATTTTTGACGGGGCATAAATTCTTAGTGTAGTTATTTTTATTTCATTACTTGACTTATAATTCACACCAGATACGACGTTCGACCTGTGTATTAGACGACGTACAGTTATTTACCCGTTTACGCAGACGGGTATTTTTTTGGAGATGGGATTTGATCCTGGGCCCTTTGAGCGCTGGGTTTTGAACCCATATTCCCTTCCCGGTACACATCCATGCGTATCCCAAGCTGCATCCAGAGTTCCGTCTCACTGAAGTGTGTTTCTAAATGCATCGCCTCCGGCAAACATCCGACGGTTCGATCTGCTGGGCGGAAAAAAAAGGGGGGGGAAATCTCCACGTACCTATAAATCTGTGGGTCCGAGCGGTTGGTGAGGATGAGGAGCTTCTCCTCGGCAAACACAGCAAATGAACGGAACTGACGCCCGCGCCGATACGGACACACAAAAACACACAAACACACAGACAGATACATGGCGTGTACCGTGAGTCTGGAGGTAGACCTGCTCCTATTAGAGCATCTGTCAGTGGAAAAGGTCATGCTCTGCGATTACCACCTTCTCCTCGTGGCAAATGAACCTCCGGCGTTCTCGCTCTCCCTCTCTTGTGTCAACTAACTTCGGCTTCATTAATTCAATAATGAGTCGCATTAGCGGGGCTTCCAATCGATGGCATTTATATTCCGAGCAGCTCCTTGTTATGCCAGCCTGGCGAGGTGCGGCGGGCAGCTTCTCCGATAAATGACGGAGCCACAGCTGATGTCTGGGCGACAGTCTCCACCGGCGTCTTACTAACGCCGCCGGTAGAAGTTTGAAGGCCTCGAGCTCCAGCTCCTAACAAACTGCGGTCCAGCCGTCCAGCCGGTCGGCAAACCGACCAGGAATTTTGTGGCCCCCGAACGGCGGGAGAAGCCAGTGAGTCAATTCCACATGCAGAGGCACCGTGTATGAATTTGACAGCCAGTGCAAAATTCAATTTATAAAAAAATACTAAAAATGACTGTTCTTTCTTGTGTGAAAACTGAGGCGTTTACACACACACACACACACACACACACACACACACACACACACACACGCACACATACACACACACACACACACACACACACACACACACACACACACACACACACACACACACACACAAAAAATCTCTGATTTTCACGTTCTGCGCAAATTATTTTTCTGTTTATGCAGACTTAAAATGATAAAGGCAAAGAACGTCTTTGTTGTCAAAAGCAAATGATCTTCGTCCTCATAAGTGACGCGTGTTCGGATTAATAGTCGGTGAAGCCGAGTTTAATATTAAACTGCAGGTAAAGCTTTTGCAAATGCTACGAAGTTCTGAGGCAAATTCTAATCCAGGTTGTATTTATTAAATAAACCAATTTCTTTGGTCTCCACGGAACACATTGGGAAGCCTTAACTGTCACCTCATTGCCTGAATTTGCAAATTCCACAAACTTTGGGTTAGAAATTTGAATATGACGTCACACGCTTATCGCACGTGTCACAAAATAAATATCAGCGTCGCCAATTAGGTGGTAAATCATGAACGTTTTCCCAAAATACTTTTCGGACAAAAACCCCACTCGTATGGCAAGATGAAGACGACGGGGCCAATGAGATGTAAGAAGGAACCAAAATGTTCTGTTTTGGAGGGAAGTTAGTGACATTTCGCTTTTACTGTCATCCAGGCTCACTGAGATATTATTTTGTGGCAGTTCATTTATTTATACGTTGGTTTGTTTGTGTGTTTGTTTATTTTCGCCAGCTGACCTCCATTTGCCACATATTGTGCCAAATTCAGATCATTTCCGCAAGCGGCTACGTGGCTTTACAGCTTGTCCGGCACTTAAACGCTTGCAGGATTGAGAGCGTTAAATTGTTCGCCTGCGTCTGGGTTCTGCAACAATATCATGTGTTACCGTTTATTCTGTCATTTGTACACATTTTGAACGAGACCCCAGAACTGCTTCTGTGGCTTTTAAAAAACAATTATCTCAGCTCCACACACTCATTTGGTGTCAAAAGCCTGAATGTGACTTACTTGTCTTTAGTTTTTTTGTACGTTGCTGCTGTCTAACTTGTCTCTAGAAGTACCAGCAGTGACTGTAGACAGAAAGGACGAAAGAAAAAGCTGGCAGCTACTTATAAATTTGCACAAATAAGTTGAGGCCTTTTTGAAATGTATTAAGTGTCACGGACTTTAATGAAACCATTAATTTTGAATTTGTAACCATAAGAGTGGATCTGCAGCACAGGTCAGTTATCTTGCAGGGGAGCGAAACCTAAAGCAGAAGCAGGTATTTATCGGCTCTTCGGGGCCCCACGAAACTGCTTTACACAGTTGTTTTTTTCCTTCCTTTTTTACATTTCTTTCCCTCAAAAGGTACTTTCTTTTCACAGAGGCACAAGTGGAGCCAAAACTGAGAGGAACCCATAAAATTATCAGTCCATCTCTGTTGGAAACATCCAACCGTGTTATTTGTTTTATTCTGCTGTTCAGCTACATTATCGCTGCTTTAAGCGCTGAAGGAACTTTGTCCCCGTGTTTCCTGACCAGTTTTATTTAGGAATTTTCAAGTTTTTTTTTTCCTGTTTCATTTTCACATTTCATCCGAGCATAAAAACACCGACGGAGTAACAAATACATTTAGCCAAACGACTAGTTACATATTAACAGAAACAGACAGATAAATCGACAGACAGATACATACATACAACCTTTAATAACCCCAAAAGGAAAGTGGAATAAATAAATATCCGATCTACACAAGAGCAAAGGAGTGAAAATAAAATGTGTGCAAACAATAATTAAAAAAGAAAAACCCCTCGACACGCCGGACAAAGTCCACCCTGCGACACCCTCGGTTTTCACGTTTAATTTTTTTCTCCACGTAGGTCAAAGTGCATCAGACAAAAGTAACGCGTACAGAGGACAGTGTGGGATTTTGGGCCGGACACCAGGCGCGTTTTCTTCAAAGCGGCTCAGATTTGCAGGAAGACGCTGGACTGTAGTGTCAAAGGAATCTATGTTTCGAATTATCTTTGTAGGTCGTGTTTTTGAAGAGCATCCGCCTGTTGGACCTCCACGACTGTAACACTGCAGAGGTTATGAGAAAGTCAGGCCCACAAATCACTTTATGATGACAATTCCATATGCGGCTCGCGCTGAACCTCCTTTCTCTAAATAAATTCATTGTCCTCAGACTGCCCGGTTACAGTGTTCACGGCTCCTCCGAGTTCCAGCTCGCACACTCATCCCTTTCGTCACGGGGGCCCTTGAAAACGAATTTTGTCTCAAAATGAAACACCACCCCCCCCAAAGAAAAAAATTCAACTGCGTACGCGTATATATTTTTAAAACAGGCCAAAAATATGAACGTTAGAGCACCATCGCAACATTAAACACGTCACAACCTTCCAAATGATTCTTTTAAATTGTTTCGAAGGCCAAAAAAATTCAAACACCTTGTCAAACCATGGAATCATTTCATAGGAATGAGAAAAAGTTTTTGGGGTGGGTTTTTTTTTTTTAATCCAAATGTAATTTAAGCAGCGAGCAGAAAGCCTTTTCATCATCCACCTCCCCTTCCTCAGGCGTTTGCTCCCTTGAAGAAGTCGGGACGAGTTGTTTCTCAGCAAACTGTGGCTCTGCTCCCTTCCCGGCTCTAACATCTGCTGCTCTGCTAATCCACAGATCTGCTGTCTGCTGGGATTCACTGGGGGGGGGGGGGGGGG
>UFQX01000412.1:159078-216981 GCA_900497675.1 Arapaima gigas | reverse complement strand
CCCCCCCGGGGGGGAAATGTTTTTTTCCCCCCCCCCCCCCCCCCCCGATAGGGAGGACGAGCACTGACTTGTAACACAACACATTACCTGGGCGGGCGCGCGCGCGCGGGGGGCTCCCGGCTGGGCGCCGCAACAAGACGCGCTCGAATACCGCGGCTCGTTGTGTGTGCGCGCGCGCGGGCGCGCGGACTTCAATTTCTATCCACTCAATAAACACGACGCCGCATCTAAATTCCGCACTTTTTTTCCTTCTATTTCATAATCAGCGTTTCGCTGCAGTTGTTTTATGGCGCCGACGGGATGGGTAGCGGCGGGGGGTCGCGCTCTCTCTCTCTCTCTCTCTCGCCCCCCCCCCTGCCAGCGTGATTGATTGTGACCAGCGAGCGGACTGTCCGGCATTAGCCGACAAATGACTTTGGCCCCCGCCGGCAGACCTTGGCCAGACAGAAATCAATATTTCACCATTAAAATCTATCAGAGGAGAGTTAGAGCTCCAGCTGTCCCGGCCGCCGCGCGCACATTAAAGCCGACACTTGTAGTGCGCGCGGAATCAATATATAGTGGTTCACAGATCATTTGTGGTCACCTTCCCGCCGTGATGGATGCCTCCCTCGCGCGCTCCACACTCGCTCCGCCACACCGGCGGCGCCGAGTGTGTCGCGTCCGGCCCCCGGTTTCATTTCCACGCTTGTTCTTCACACTCGAGGGGCACCGAATGAGGGGCGCGCGCGCGCGCGGGCGGGCGGGCGGCGAGCGGCGCGACTTCCAATTTCCTTCTGTTTCACTAAGTCACTTTATAGAGATTTCGTGTCCTGCCGAGTGTGAAAACCCCGCGGAGGCAGGACAAACACACTTCGGAAGCCACTCACTGCATGACATATGCACAAAGTGTGAAGCGACCTGTGTGAAGAGACGACCTGCCTCCGCGGTGCACTTTTATTCGAGCGCTTTTTTTTTATTATTTCGTCTAAAACGGCGCCGTGGCTGTAAACAGAGCAGCTCGAGATGATCCCGCAAAAGAGCACGAGCAGCGCGCTGGTACGGCTAACATGCGTTTATTCCTTTTGTTCCCGCAGGGACACTTTTCCAGCTTAATTGGAAGGTCTGTCATGTTAACGTAAAAAAAAAATGTTCCGCCATCTTGGACACGAGGTGCCAGTTGAGGTGCAAAATGAGGGTTAGGCCAGTGTGTGTGTGTGTGTGTGTGTGTGTGGGATGGGATTTCTTGGCCTGTGTTGCGCTGCTTCTTGTTTTCTTCAAGGACGGACCCTGCTGACCGATTCCCCAGTCTTGCACCTTCAGTCTGGCACCTCACACACACACACACACACACACACACTATGTCCACTCAAGCCTTCCTGGCACACATGCAGCAAACAGCTGGTAGAAACACTCGTCGGTCTCCGCCACATACGAAGGCCCTCACCTGCCGGCACCATCTTCCGCTGTGTGTTATTAAAAATGGATTTGCGGGCAGCCAATAGCAGCGGCTCGCCGGCGCCCCTCGCAGCCCCGTTTGACAGCAACGCCCCGATACCAGAGACCCCCCACCCCCCGGTGAGCGGTGCTGTTTGGCCGGAGCTTGGTTGTCGGCCCCCGTCCTCTTCTGTCCCAACTGTGACAGATACGATCAACATTATGGGCCTTTTCTGGCACAGGCGCAATAAAGCTGCTGCGATTCCGCTGATCCTGCGGTAAGTTGCGACCCACCGAACGGCGACGCCACGCTGTGCTTCGCTGGCTGTGCGTCACACGTTTTTACGATTGTTCACTTCCTGCGTAAACCACGGCCCTGATTTTAAGTGAAAGCTTTAAAAAATGGCATTCAGACATTGCACACTTTTTTTTTTAACCAAACTGTGCTGTACTGGTTAAATGTTACTGCACTTTTTCTAAAATCTGAAATGTCTTAGATGTGTTTTATGATAATCTATATGATAATCCTATAATCTGCACTTCCATTTGCAATAAATTATGACATTCAATCGTTGTGGCACAAAAATGCTGTTGAAGGACATCATGAGCTGATAAAGTCAGATTTATTAGTCAAAAATTCTTATTCAAACAAAAATTGCAGGAAAAAAATCAGATTTATTAGTCTAACAAAAACGTGTGGTTTCTGTACTTCTACAGATATCTTAAATCTTTTCTAATGATCTACAGAAATGATACACGTTTTTGTTTGACTAATAAATCTGATTTTATCAGCTCATTATGCCCTTGAACAGGATTTTTGCAGGTGCGTTTTGACTACGGTGTCTGGCATCCGCGGCTGTGATTTAATGTCACAATTTATTGCAAATGAAAGTGCAGATTATAGGAATGTACACAGCAAATCTTTCTTTTCTTCTCTAGATGACAAGCAGACGCTCCGCAAATGTGATACACCGCATACAGCGGCGGGTTTCCTTCTCACACACAGATCTGTCTGCCTTAGCTTCCCCATCCGTGTCTGTCCGTGAGTTACACGTGAACATGCTGCTCACTGCTGACATTCAAAACTTCTCGCTAGTGAAGTAGTGGCAGGATAAATGAATGATTGGTAGGAAATATATGAGCAGTGGACACTGATACTACGTGGAGATCAACGGAAACACAGACTGTAGGACCTTAGTGTCAGGGCCTTAGTGACTGTGACACTGGGGAGGTCCCACCTGGTCTGGGGTGGCTGTGGCATCTGTAGCTGTACAGCATAGGAGCCTTCAGAGGGGCAGCTGTGTGTGTGTGTGTGTGTGTGTGTGTGTGTGTGTGTGTGTGTGTGTGTGTGTGCGCGCGCGCGCGCGCTCGCTCGCTCTCTGTCTGGCCTCATGACCTTCTCTAAGCCCCATAAGATCATTACACGTCAGAAGAGAATGGAGATGAACTCATTAACAGAGTGGTTGAGGAGACCAGAGCTGGTTGTCACACATTTTACTCTCCTGAGAATTTCTCAGCTCCAGTCCATCGGAGAGACTCGTCCCAGAAAAAAAGCAAAGTCTTATTTCTCGGCTAAAAAACCGGCACCTCCTTTATCATCATAACTTAGATCAGTGAAATGCTATTAGCTGTGAAAGACGCTGACAGGGTGGAGTTGGTTGTCCCTGCATTTTTGAAAGCATTTTTCAGTAAAAAATGTGGACTTTTTTTTAAGCTGGAGACAAAAGGTAAATTTTAAAATGGATAGAAAGACTCTTTTATAAACTGTTTTGCTGGTATTTATGGCTTTCAACCAGGATGTTTTGAAAAGTCACAATTTATATTAATAAGCACCATTGACAACATCTGTAATATGATATTGAAAAGTAAAATGAAGAATTATTATTACTTTTTTAAAGCAGTAGGCCTATGAACAAAAGGTTAGTAGCAATAATAGTTTTGTGTGTGTGTGTGTGTGTGTGTGTGTGTGTGTGTTTCACAAGAAAGTTACTGTGAGTTGTGTGTATTTTATACTTTCTTTCTTTCCCTGAATGATAAAGAATGTTAACTTTTCTGTAAATGTAACACTGAAAAGTGGCAAAATTCAAATGATGGCACGTGACCCCCCCGACCCTTGACGAACACGCTCAGGTTAGCTCTTCAATTCCTCCTTTCTGACAGCAGCGTACGTTTACATGTAAATGTGTACAATCACATTTTAATACAAAAAAACAACAGACACATCAAAAGTTGCTGTGACCCCTGAAAATGCACATTTTATACTCGATTCAAAAATGTTTGACGTCTTTGTCGAATGACCAGGCAAATATGATCCAGACAAGAAAGTGCAGCTTTGGTATGAACATTATCACCCCGCACCCTGCAGTTTAGCCCTGGTTAGCAGTGTGACAACCAGCACCAGTCTCCCCTACTGAACAACACGCTAGGTCCATTATTACGTTCAGCTAGGAGCGAACCGAAAAAAATATTCTCAGGTTTCAGGCTTCTTTTTCCAGCAGCGTCCGGCATACAAAAGGCCCAAATCCAGATGATGAATCTTAATTACCTGTCTCTGTTGGAGCAGCCAGGAAGCGGCAGGTAACATTAATCTAGAGGAGAACAGCCGGGGCGTTGCTGTGCAGTTTGTGCTGATTCACACACCCGCCTCATCTCACGTATTCATGTCCGGTTAGCAAGGCGATGGCATCTGGAGGAGGAACTGCAGAACCGGCCTGGGAAATGGTGCCAATGGAGTATCTACTCCCACCTTCCTCTGGCTTGGTCCTCTGGACGGCTGGACTCACACTTACATTCAGTTCCTGCACCTGGCTGTACACTTAAACATTTTGATTTGAATGTTTACCTAGTTATGTATGAGGAAGCTGTAGAAGAAGAGTCTGGTTACCTTGCTGAACACAATGCCACTTAGGAAAATTCCACGTCCGCTTTCATTTTGTATGTTTGCTCAGCAAGGATGATGATGTCACTTGCAGTGTTGCGAAAAGTATTTACCTTTGCAGTTTTCTTTTTTGCAGCTTTTTGACAGAACTGCAAATGGATTGGCATCCATAGCGCTCAGTGATTCCAGGATAGACTCCAGACCTCCGTGACCCTGAGAGGATAAAGCGGTTAGTGATGATGGATGGAGGGGTGGATGGACGGACTTCATCAGATTTTATTGGTTCTAATGGAACTTGAGGGAGAACACAAAATGTTATGATGTTTGTATGTCAATACTTGTCATTTTTTTCTCTCTCAGGATTCATTCATATACAACCAGGACTGATAAAATTCACCGTCAATCATGAAAAAAATGATACGTAGACTGTGTTTAACTTACGACCAGGTTAGGGACCGACGGCCGTCGGTCATAAGTCGGATCGTACTTTGGGCAGAGTGATTATTTCTGTCGTCCTTCTTTTCAAACATTTGTCAATGTTTTTGACCTGTTTCACTTTATTTCTGGCCTCAGAAAAGAATATTATCCACACCGTTATTAAATAATTCACTACTGTACTCTTTACCAAAGTTTGTTTTTAAAAAGAACAGTATGTTCATAACATTTTTCAAAATACATCAGGATTCTGTGCCATAGGACCGCGAGATGTTGTCCCTGCAAGTGACGTGATCTCTTGCGACTGTTCTGTCAGTAAACCCGCTGGGAAGATTGGTGGCCGGTCACCTGTCAGCAGTGTGGCTGGTGCAGAGGCGGAGGTGGTGCTATGGGGGTTACAGGTGTGGGAAGATGTTTACTGCATGTGAGAACTAAAAATGTGTGAGAAAGGAGAAGATGGTTTAGATGAGCTTCAGGTTTAGATGGTTGATTTGAGTCAGCAGAAAAGGTCTGTTAGGTTTTGGTCGTATGAATCACTGTTTGTGTGCCATGTGGCTCCACTAATGTGAGCCATGCAGCTCAGGGAAAAATCCTCTGATATGAACTGTATTGCTTACAGCATTGTAGACACTCAGGTTTGCCACCTTTAACAAACATTAAGTGGTAGTTTTCTGAACATGTGAGATTAAGTCTCCCTTTTGGCCAAATCACAGTTCGATAGAAGTAAAATTGCAGAAAATTATACAGGACTCGACTTTGAGCAAGCTGTTCGTCTGAGTTTTCCTCTATCTTCCCATCTCCACTAAGGCTACTGGTAATGCTGGCCTTCTTAAAAGCACAGAAAGGACCGGGCAATGTTTACACAAACATTTATTAAATTGCACTTTTTGACACTGCTGCTGACACTTGCTGTCAGGTAATGCAGCTGAAACCCAGCACAACCTTCACGGAGTTGCTTCAGTTTCGGTAATGACCGTCAACGGCTTCTTATGAACCTGCAAAGAGTGAAATGGAGGATCTGGACTTTACTAACTACGGTGGCTTCTTCAGTGTTAAGCCCCATTGAGCTTACAGATAATCCCAAAATGAGTCAAGGAGTCCATTTCACTCTGGAGTCACAGTCATTTATTAAAATGGTTAGAAGCCAAAGAGTTCCATGGCCAGGTGGTTCCTCTCGTGGTTAATGTATTATAACACACTGCTTACCTGCGCCGGTTTGTTGTATGTTCTTATTTTGAATGCATTATCTGTCAAAGATTTCTCTAGAAATGTGTGGGTTAAGTATGTAACCGTACATTTTGATGATGGTTTGCATTACTCCTCCTATGAAGACTGACTGTTTCTACAAGTACATTAAATGGTACCGTGCCTCTCTAACAGCAGTCCTACTAGAGCTTTGCAGATGTAAAGCCTTTTTGACATTTGTTTCAAAAATACATCTCCAGCTCTTAAGCCAGTTATTTTTACTGATGTGTAAAGGTGGCTGCATCCAGGAATTTACTTTCTGGCACCTGTCAGACCAGCCATAATGTTTTTGTTGTTTATTTGTTTTTTTTTTTTAAACCTGACTGACACTGAAGAAACATCACCGATGACCTCGATCATATTTACAATTTACCAGATCAGGAGTAAATCCTAACGTTCTACAAACACTGTAATGATGTTTTTGCAAACATAACACACCTCAGTGTAGATACAGGCTCGTGGGTGAAACCTCAAGAGCTCCAGAGTAAGCAGCACTTCTGGAAGAACCTGCATCTTTCTCCCCTCAAAGTGAAACCTATTGAACCCTTTTTAATGTGGATTCCTCATGTCCGTTTCATCTTTAACTGGTCAGACAGAAAATTTAGGGAACCGTTAAACAATTTATGTCTACATTTTTTTCCTAAGATTTATTTACAACTGTGATTCCACCCAATTTCACTGTCTATCCAGTTTCTTATTCTGTCGAAGGGACAAACACTCAAGAGGATCTTTATAATGAAGTTGCTCGTAAATAAAACATAGTTAAACATTAAATGTATAAATTAAAAACAGAATGTGTTGTGATCCTCTTAAGGATTTTAGGTCATTTTGAATATTGCCGGCTTTGGCAAGGCCGGTTCGGAGACGAGAGGAGTCAGGACGCAGCTTTCTGTGCTTTCAGTGCCTTGTTTGGAACTCACAGGTCAGGGAAGACAGGTCAGGACAGGTTTCGATGCTCAGTCTCTCAATCTAGAGGAGAAATCTCATTCCCACGGACAGTGAGGGATAAAACAGGGATGTCACGGCAACTACGTGTTTGTTGACCATGACTAGGCGTGTGTTAAGGTTGGCACGGTGTCCAGGTGTGTGTGAGACTGTGAACGACAATAAACCTAAGCAACTGAAGAACTGGGTGCTCTGTATGACCACGTGCCAGACTGGCGTATAAACAAACTGGACGACTGTTCTTAGTCCCACTGAAGGCCTTCAAAATACTCCACAAGCCAAAAATTGGAGAACAACTAACTCCCCAGAGATGATCCTTGGTGAAGGATTTTGAGGAGTCGTACAAACTGGACCAACCGCAGCTCAATATCAGCAAGATTGAAGAGACGGTGGTGGACTTCAGGAGCTTCAAGGCCCACTCTGTTCAGGTACCACTGATGGAGAGAAAGTGTAGACATTCAAGTATGTGGGGCTGCTTCTTGACAAGTTGGAGTGGTCCAGCAACACTGAGGGTCTGTACAAGAAAGATTAGAGTGACCTTTACTTCTTGAGGAGAATCAGGTAACTTGGAGTATGCAGGTTGCACATGACCTACCAGCCTGTTGTAGCAAGTTCAGTCTTCTATGTACTTGTCTCCTGATCAGTGGTGTTTCTACAGGTGATGCCAACAGATTAAATAAACCAGTGAGGAAGGCTGACCCAGGACTGGGAGCTGGGCTGGAGGAACTGCTAGAGGAGGACTCTACACAATCCCCTATCCATCATGGACAATGGCTCTCACCATCTGATCACCGCGATGGCTAAACAGAGGAGCACCTTCAGCAGCAGACTGGTCCAGGAGCGCCACCATTGGGTTCTATGATAATGAGGTATTGAGTTGTCCCTCTGACCTCTTCATCATTTTGTCCATATGAATTAAGTGTGAAAACATGTGAAGAACAAACAGGCGATTTAGAGTAAACCAGCTTTTTATTAATACACCGTATATTCAAGTGTAAAATAATGGAAAACCATTTTGATCAATCAAGAAACATCCTTATTTAAATAAATCAAGGACCAACTACAGTGTATACAGGTAACCCCCACGTACAGTACAACCAAACCTCACACATATTCAGAAGACTGACCATCTATTTCTGTACAAAAAACGAATTGTTTAGTTTTGCCGTATTCGCTCTCAAAACAATTAAACCCCAAATCTGTCCCTCCTCCTTAATCTGTTTTATCTCAGTCGCTCTGCACCTGTTCAAACGGCCGCTCCTTCCTTTGTTTCCGTTCAGTCTGAGGTTTTAAATAAAACAGTTTGTAGGCTTTCTCCGCGCTCCACTTAACACTGCTTAGTCCTGTCCGTCTTCGACAACCTCAGAAGCTTCACACGTGGCAAAAAAGGAACCAGGCCACAGACAGACTTTACTCTCCTGTCATTAAATTACAATTGTTCCACACAAAACGTACTTTTTGGACATACAAGATGCCATATGCTGACACATACATTCTTAAAAGTGTGTCTGTTCCTGTGATTGAGTCCAATGTCATTCAGTTCATATGAATGTTTTTTTAAAAATATTTATTTATTTTAAACCGACACAGTATACAGATACCTACATATATGCTCACATACAGGTTGCACCCCTGCATATGCAACTTCTCCATAACGCAGCTAATCTTTAAACACCAGCTCCCAGTTTGCACAGTAGACGCCCCGCTATAACGCAGAGCCGTAACACAGCACCAGAAAGTTCGCCTGTTGCACGAGAAACTTCCCCCTGTCCCATACTGCCTTGTGTCTAAACACAGCAAGCTGTAAAGGACATACTTTGCTAATATCCTGGCTCACGTTCGCTTTGCTCCTTTGTGTTTGTGCAGTGCCTCCATTTTAATCTCAGAAAAAAATTGACAGGAAGGTAATACGGCTTGAAAAGGACATAGAACTGAATATTTGATGCGATTATACGAATTTAAAGAGGTGAGTCACCCAGCACGTCTTACAGTCAACTCTTCTTATCACTCTTGAGTACAGTAACAGTTCACTGCAGTAAATTATCCTGCTTATTTTGAATTGTTCACTTATCTGTTGAACTACGTGGTCCTGTGCTGCGCAGCGTGACTGCTGAGCAACTACGCGGCACTCTGCTGCACGGAGTCATCGCTGTGCTGTTGGGCGGTGCTACACGCACAATGAGGTTTTACAGTGTTTTGTCATATTCGGAAAAGTTGGCTGGGGGGTTTCGGACAGGCTGAGAGGCATCGTTACTTTTCCCAGATAAAATAACACTAAATAACATCCTGGTATACACAATACTGATGTGTTCTCAGGAATAAATTAAGCGCGTAAATCAGGGTTTACCTGTGCATGCGTATACACACACACACACACACACACACACACACGCGCGCGCGCGCACGTGCGCGCCAGTTTGGCACGATGTCCCCATGCAGTAGAAGAAACACGACAGCAAAGTCGTGCCACGCTGTGCAGAAAAGCAGCAACTACAGGCTGCAGTGCAGCTCATCCCACAGCTTCTGGTCTTACTCCTTACACACCTTCTGTATACTGTTTGTACACAGTATTTACACCTCCTCAAAACATCATTCAAATTGATTCATGATGCTGGCTTTGTCAGTCTTCATGCATCTTCTCTTGAAAAACTTTGTATTCGTACTGCAAAAAGAAAAACAAAGGGGTGACCAGTATGAAAACACTTCCAGAGGCCCCAGCCTTCCAGCAGTCAAAATCCTAGCAACTACTGTTGAAGGGTCCAGCTAACAAAAGAAGAAAAAATACATCATTTTCTGAAAGTCCTACAAAAGGACAAAATTTATAGCCCTAACATTATAAACCTCTTTTTACGAAGCTAAGCAAACTGTTGTACAATATTTCAAATATTCAAGTTTGTTTTTAATAAAATTGATATTGAAACATACAGATTGAAAAATCTGATCCAAAACTGGGTTTGTTAACTGGTTTATTTACTAGCAGTAAGGAGACACTAACACTGTTGCCAAAGATCAGCTCGATTTAAAAGTGTGTAAAAAAAAGAACTAGATATATCCCGCTATGAAAGAGACTTGTATAACACTGTTGTGTAAAAAAGCAGTGTCTCACAACAAATATAATTTAATAGAATCAACAGAATTAATGGGAAAAGGATTCCCATTCCTACTGATCGAATAGAGCAGAAAACAAGCTTTTTCACGTTTTTACATTGTCCACAGACTGCATTCTCATACAGCACATGCACAGCAGCGCCTCACTGTCCCAACGTAACTGCTTCCACAATCACTTATACCCCAGAATCGCAGTCAGCAAAGGGTTAATAACAGTCATCCCTGGATTTATTCATATTTTTAGTTAAATAAACACCTTAGATACAGCCATAATACAAAAAATAAAACCAGTGTAAAACGTAATTTAAATTTTTATGGATTATTTATTCATTTATCTGATGCTTTTCTCCAGGGTGATTTACAATGTCAGGTTTCTATACCAAGCCACCAGTTATTTATCCAGCAGGGTGACGACTCCCGGAGTAAGTCGGGGTAAATACTTTGCTCCAGGGTGCTGTTGTGGAAGCTGTGATTCGAAACTTGGTCCTTTCATTGCAAGGTGATTTTTGGAAACACTACAACACCTGCTGCCCCAATTACATTAAAACTGTATTAAAATATTCTACTGTTCAGTCAAGACTGAGACCGTAAGTAGTGTATGTGCAGCACCCCTCATTTTTAAGCCTATAGTGGTCACCATGGTAATAGCACTCTTCTTTATGGCGCTACTAGCTGATTTACCCACACTGCCCAGGTCAGAAAGTGGAAAGTTAAAAAGAAATTATACAATATATGACCAAATTATATTAGCCTGGGTTACATTAAGTACATAAGTTTGTTTAGTGCTATTGAACCCATTTACTTTGTCAGTATTGTTTGTGCGCTCTGTAAGTCACTGTTTCACTTGGCCTCATCTGCATAGCACTGTGATTGTGATGGTGTGCACACGCGGGTGTGTGTGTGTGTTTGACTATACAAAAACCTAACTAGGACTAAGAAGCACCTGCGTGCCAAATTTCAAACAGAGATTCAGCTTTATAGATACAGAGGTTTAATTCAACAACACTGGTGAGCAGGAGAGGAAGAGGAAGGCGGCACATCTTCCCGTGTGGCTTTGCTCTGCTGCCGTCTATCAGCTCGGCAGGAACAGTCTGCTTCACTGCGCTGTTAACTTGCATTTCTGAAAATAGCTAAGTGAACAAATTGGTATTTAAAAATTGCAAAGTATTTACATTCGGAAGAGGTGCAGGACTCGTTCTTGTGCCGCAGAGTCAGCGTACTTGCACACTATTCAGCCGCCCGTTTCTAACTGCTCAGTGTTGTATAATGATTGTTGAATTTCTGGTTATTTTCCTCTGAAGGTTTTTCTCTTTGGTTTCGTGTGCTACGATTGTGTTACACCAGAGATACTAATGAGAGCAAAC
This sequence comes from Arapaima gigas, assembly GCA_900497675.1. NCBI lineage: Eukaryota > Metazoa > Chordata > Actinopteri > Osteoglossiformes > Osteoglossidae > Arapaima > Arapaima gigas. Next base: position 205,590 of record UFQX01000412.1, on the reverse strand, counting down.
AGCAAATATCACCTTAAAGTGAAAAGATACGGGATTCAGCGGACCTGTTGCTCGTGGCAGTGAATCCACGTGTGACCACACACCACGAGCAGGACCACACAACAGTGGGCACAGTCTCTCTGCTGTGCTCATGGACCTCAAGTTGTTGGCACCTCAGTTAAATCACGTGAGCAATTCGTTGCATCCATCTTCTACACAGTCAACTAACTTTTTTTTTTAACCAAATGATACTGTCTTCATCTTACCATAGCTAGCTGGCGTCCTATGTTGCCCATGGTTATTACACCAGCGAAAAAGATGCATGGCAGCCATGAACGTATGTAGAGAAAGTCAGGAGACGTGTACCTGAAATAAAACACAGAACCTCAGAAGTCGGAGAAAAACGCAAAAGATCGAGATGCCAAAAGTGACCTTTCAGAGGCACCCGTTACAGTCCGTCTGATTCAAAGGTCCTCGTTTTTAAGCATTTAGGATTTTACGTACAGCTGCAAAAAGCACTCACTGAGAACTTACTGGAAAAGTCCGTTATACACCAGCAGCTGAGTAGTGAGGGTGGCCAGCAGGGCGATGCCAACGCCCAAGCCGAAACCGCAGCGGGAACGATCAAAGGTCCACCACAGTCCAATGGAGAGGGCAGCCAGGGTCAGCGACAGCTGCACGTTATTAGCAAAATCCACCTTCTGAGGTACCAGGTTAAGGAGGGTTGCAAAGGTGCTGAAAAGACGACACGCAGCATCGAAACCACGACAACACCAGTACTCGCACAGCTCTGGAGGTGGCAAGCTGTGAAGGATACCGCGCTGGCGTGGTTAATGCCCACGAAGACGGCAACGCAGCGCATCACGCTGGACCACTCGCGCTTGAACTGGTGGGGCCCCCCCAGGTGACGGTCCATGCAGGGGTACAGAAGTCCGATCGCAGCTGCCCACAGAAGAGAAAGACAGGTGGCCGGGGGTGTTGGCGCATGTTAGATGCTACTTGGATTGGAATCAAGTGGTTTATTTTTCAGCACAATAAGAGATTATAACAAATACACTCAGCACACAAGTCAGACTGTTTGGCCAACACTGAGCGAATTAAACATAAGCATTTCGGCGACACTTTTCTCTAAAGTAACTCACAAACATCCAATTATACAGCTGTTTTTTTTTAACTATATATAAACTCATCGCTTTGCTCAATGGTACAGCACAGGAGGTGGGACTGAAACGCGGGTCCTTCGAGCGCAACGGCAACTCTAACAACTACGCCAGCTGCCACCCATCCTACGTAGCACAAGACGTGTATGGACTGAAAGCAGACATGTCTCCAGCGCTCAGTGGACTCGGGACCCTACAATCCACACGGTGAGCGACGTTCGCGGATTTGTCTTCCTGTCCTTCAGCTGCAGTCAGCTGGGCGCAAAGCCCTGCAGAATCACCTCGATGGCATATGCTTACAGTTCTGCAGTAAAACAGCAGCGCTACATCCATCAATTTTCCTGAACTGCTTTATCCTGCTCAGGGCTGTGGCAGAATCCCTGGACTGTGAAACTACCCCCTGGATGGGATACCAGTATACTGCAGGGTGGCCACACACACATGCTAACAGTGTGGGCAATTCAGAGTGACAAACTAACCTGAAACACATGGCTTTGGACTGTGGGAGGAAACCAGAGTGCCTGAAGGAAGCCCAGACAGCAGGGGAGCATGCAAGACTGCACACACACACCGAGCTGAATTTGAACCCACATCCAAAACAGCTCAGGTGCCGGAAGGTGACGGTGCTACTCGGCGAAACACCGTTCCATCCAGCAGCACAGGATTCCGTTTATTTAAATGATTGTAGATGGTCTGCAAAACTGAAATGTTACATTTATCTGTAATTCTCATCCAAGCAGGTCAATTCCCACGTTTCTCTGTTGTTTGTAAGTGTGCACTGATGTCAGCCAGTAGGTACTTAAAAATAACTGTATATCTGCACACAATTCTCATATTGTGCTATTATTTTATTCGTATTAGTACATATGATACTTGTCATGTGCATGTTTTGTTTGATCTATTTCCAACAAGTCTGATTAACAAATACATTAAAACTTCTTTCCCATTTTCTTTACATAAAGCACCTGTAAGACCAACTGAAAAATGCGGTTTTTCCATTAACCTCACAATAAAGTGCCCCTCCATTTTACAGACTTTTATTTTTACAGACTCTTGTCACATTACAGCAGGGATTTACTGCATGTTTACACGTGTATGCGTGTGTAAACGGTGTTGCCGTGGGGGGGGATGCGCGGCGGGAGCCTGCCTACCTGAGGCCGTTCCGCAACAGGGTGGGACCCACCAGGCCGAGGAGAATATGCTGGCAAAGACATCTGGTGGGAAGAGTGTGACGTTCCTCTGGACCTGCAGCAGGTTCAGCACCAGAGCCAGGAAGACGCCAATGGAGAAAAGCACAAAGCCACGAATGACCACGTTGGCCGTGTGATCGGTGATGACAGCAACGTAAGGTCCGCGGGAGGGTGACGCAGGCTTGGGCCGCAGGGCTTTTGTTGTTGTCGCGTCCACCATAGCTTTCTGGAGCAACGTCCTGAGTCATTCATCAGCGTGAGCGTCAGCAGGGGGTGAGAGGCGCAGGGAGCTTTACCCTTTAATGCAGCTGCTGCACATCATCACAACCCTGAAACAGAACTTCTCAGTTCAAGATCTTTGTACATCCAAACTGGACAGAAACGTCTTCCCTTCGAAGCACAACAAGAAGGAGTGACATGGATCCAAAAACCCGCTGTGCAGAACATTCTAACAGTTCTTCTTGCAGCAACATGTTACATGTACTGCAGCTGGTTTGAGTTGGTTTCACTGCAGGGGGGCAAAGTGGTTAGAGTTACTGCCACTCTTTTGGACTCAAAGTTACAGGTTCAAATCCCATCTCCTGCTATGGCACCTTGAAGGTAAATCAGAAGCTGAATGGAATATGACTAAATGTAAAGGTACACACACAGGGAGAAAGAGCTCTCATGGAAGGAAATACGTGTGTGTGTGTGTGTCAACACATAATTCCTCGATTAACGAGTCCACTTCCGGGTTCTCTAACCAGACCCTTTCGTCGACCCCACGCAGGTTCGCGAACATGAACCACCCGCGGGTGTGTGTGCTATGCGTGGTGCTGCGGGAAGTGCACTGGAAAAACACGGCGGGAATTACCTCTCCGGGCCATTTCGGAGGCTCCTGTTCGACTTCCGCATCCCTCCAGTGTGTCTGTCCCAAGAGCGCAGACGAGCCATCCAATAGGATTGCCGCACATCACGTCACTTCCTGTCACGCAACCGCCACAGAAATGGCTGCCCATGGGAAACGATGGCAGACTGAATATTCCGTAGGTTGAATTTAAACCTTTTAGAAGATTTTTATTTCAGGTTGCATAAACGGGCAACACACCGGTTATTCAAAGTTGATTATTCAAAGTTGATGTAAACAATAGCAGTACCGTATACTGAGATTCGCTGCTATTGTTTCTGTGTGACGGGGGCGTGAATGGGCGGGGCGAATTGGAGGGCCCGCCCACCTAAACGGAATTGGCGGCTGTAACGTTATTTTCACATTTTCACATGAATTATTCCTGATGTAGTTTCGCCATTAAATTTTAAATTTAACCCCGTCACCAAAAAAAAGCATTACAAGTTCGCACACTTACTTTTAACGTAATTACTTACACTACAGTCAAATACAATTTACAGTTATGTCGAGATTGACACAGTTGCACCAGTCAGAGAAAAAAGTGACAAACCATCACATATAACGCAGAGCAAAAAACATAGAGATCTTAAGCCCGGCTTTAAAGGCTGAGGCTGACTTGCTTATACAGTTTGGCAGATTCTTTCAGAAATCTGAGTGTTTGGACTAAAGCTACAGACTCCTGCTGAAGTCTTATTTTACCTACTTTTTGTGCACAGATTCTGATGAATACAGGTGTACTGCAATGTGGCCATCGCTGCGGTGGATTGGGGTCCCGGGCGGGATGTACCCTGTCTCACGTCACCTGCTGCTGGGCCACCGCCGGACATGTGGCGACTGACAGTGAGTGAATGAATGAATGGATGGATGAGCATAAAAAGCATGATGTTTTAAAAACATCACAGAGAAACCTTTGGTGAACAGTTTGTTTTTAGGCAATCCTGAACTGAGACATTAAACGCTGTTTCCCATGATAATTTAGTTCAACTTTCATTTAAACACTTTGTGTTCGCACAGTTTTGTTTAAGAACATTCCATTATAAATCACAGCGTTTTAATGTTTGTGAAGCAAACCAAAGATAACCTCCGCCGGTAGCTTCCAGCTGAGAGTTCTCCTCCTGCTTCTGCTTTCCGTGGCCACATGGCTACTGCCTTGATCCCGAATGGCTGGACATCACCTGAAGGTTTTATTGCCCTACAGAGACGCCATAGACTGTGTCCCTTAGAATGTTCCAGTAAGATTATTTCAGCAACATAGTTATTAAAGTGTTTTTAGCAGCGGGTCTCTTGCATCATTTGCTTGCAAAACACATGAAGATCTACTACTGACAGATTAAGGCCGTAAGCTGCATTGCTGTTTAGGATAAACAATTCACCTACTAAAGTACTCGCCCTATAAATCGTGTATATTTGTTCAGTGGAATCCAGTGAATAACAACAAAATCAAATTTGAACAACAAAGTTGAACTTTGCAAGCTATAACTTTAAAACTCATCAACCTTGCGAAGGCAGCAGTGGGTGACAAACCCAGAGTTCTTACAAAGCAATGTAACCAGTGTCTGCAGGCGCTGCCACCGCTGACTGTGGAATTTGCTCCTCTTCTTCTCATCTGACAATAAAATATGCAAATTCCTCACAGAAATTAGAGCCAGAGCCCTGAAGCTGCTACCCAGTGAGGCCCTCATAAGGAATATCAAGTTGTTTTAAAGAAGTCTGAACGGTCCCTGCAGCCTCCAGATGCTCCGAATCCCGCGTCGTGGCCTCATAAGCGAAATGTGATGTAGTACCCAGAAGGGGAGGTTTTCATAATCCACTCCGATTCTTTTATTTCCACAACATAAGCCTATTAGTCCACGCGCTGGAGCAGATCAAACACGCCGAGTGAACAGTCGCAAGGAGCATCAGTGGTAAATAACAAATGAAGTGGTGGAATTCAGAAGGAGGCAATTACCACTGTTCACATGCGTGTAGAACAGGACAAGAAAATCAGGAGGCAGTACAGATGTTCACTGCTCACTCCTTTCAGCTCAACGGGGAGGAGACAGCTGGGGGACGGGGTTCCGAGGTGGGCTTCCGCCTCGTACTGCAGTCAGTCCGAGGGGGGTGTCGAAGGTCTGAGCTCAACTGTGAGACCAGAAAACGCCCCCACTGTGGCTTCAACAAGTGGCTCTGCAAGAGGCGACGACTTCTGTTGCTCAGAAAACGAATTCGGGGAAGAAGCGTTTTGACTTGTGCGCCGTCTAGTCCGTCACAATTCACTGGGAATCAGAAGTCAGTTTGTGACTCGAATTTGTCTTCTATTAAACTGTATGATTAATAGAATGTAACCACTGATATAAATAACATTTTAATTCATTTACTCTGTTTTCATCAACAGCTTGTGCAGTGCAGCGTCACAGTGTCCCTCTATCCTGGAGACGCTGGGCATCAGACAGGGAAGCCAGTTCACTGAGAGCCAGTTTGTTTTTTAACTAACGTGAAGGAACATTGGAGTTAAATCTACTTGACTGAAGACAGGGAAAAAAAACACATGATCTCTGCAACCTGCTATTTACTGTGGTGGGCTCATACGCCTGAGTCAGTGGCGTCTTCCGCCTGGCCGTCAGGAAGCAGCTGATTCGTGACGCAAGCATTTTTGTTAGCATCCGGTCATTTTCGGCTTCCGACGGAGAAAGCGTGATAATAGAAACGTTCTTCTGGTTATTCAGCGGGTAGTTTCTGTAAAAGTCTTGAACGGAGCAATAATAAATTCCTCCCTATCGCTGATCCCCCCTCCAGAACGTCACAGTTACAATTTCTGCTGCATTTTGCTGCCAACTAATCACAGCGAATGGAAATACAGGCCAGTTTCTCACAGTTTCTTCACCCCGGTGAAGAAAATGTAATTAAAATCGAATAAATAAACTGGGAAATTTCTGTCTCTTCAAAACATCATAACTCGTGTGTTTGTAACAAGAGGCTACCGGCATGGATGGATGGATGAGGTGGATCAGGAGGTCAAGTGACCATTACTGCTCCGGATAAATATTGAGCTGAATTAAAGCCACAAAGTAACAAAAACAACGAAAAAGCTGATGATTATAATGTCGAGGGAGAAGCGGGGTGCACGGCCGGCTGGGGAGGGAGGAGGAGAGGACGCGAGAAAGAGCAGCCGGGCGTCAGGAGCTCGGGGAGGTGCAGCACCGCTAAGTGAATCCAGCCAGAGCCACAATTCATCATCCTGCTCTGGCCAATATTGAGCTCCTTTTAGTTATTAGCGCTATTTGTCCCAGTGTCATAACCCTCGAATAAATCTTGTGTCAAGAACTCTTGTTCAAATGGTTCCCCCCCTTGACCCATTAGGCTGGTGACCATCATCGCCTCATTCCCTCTGACCTTTATGTTGTTACACATTAACCCCTCACCCTCAGTGTTAAAACCAATTCCCTACCGGCGATTAATGGGTGCTTGAGGTGCCAATGACATTTAAACTCTTACAAGTGAGAAATGTGGGCCAAAGGGGTGTCATGGGGAGTCGGATCAAGAAAAGATTCATTGATTCATTGATTGGTTGATTATTTGGAGGCTCCGACCGGAGTCTTAAAGCAGGTAGAAGGAGCTGGGCTTTAAAATCCAGGTGAGGGTCCAGTGACTGAGGCAGGTTTGGTCAGCTGCCACCCCCCCCAGTTACAAGCGTAACGTGTTCTTGGAAATTGGCTCGGAAGGTGGAATCTCATAAGTCAGAGATTTAATTACCTTTATAGTGAAAGAAAAAAATCCCCCACAGTGGGCTCCTGCTACTGGAAAATGTGAGAAATCAGCCTCAAATCAGGCTGTGTTTGTAAGGTATCAGGAAGCAGGTTAAGGTTACCTGTGTTAGTAAAGTAAGGTATGAGGCAGCAGGTTGGGGTTACCTGTGTTAGTAAAGTAAGGTATGAGGCAGCAGGTTGGGGTTACCTGTGTTAGTAAAGTAAGGGGCAGCAGGTTGGGGTTACCTGTGTTAGTAAAGTATGAGGCAGCAGGTTGGTCTTACTTGTGTTAGTAAAGTAAGGGGCAGCAGGTTGGTCTTACTTGTGTTAGTAAAGTAAGGGGCAGCAGGTTGGGGTTATTTCTGTTAATAAGGTATGAGGCAGCAGGTTGGGGTTACCTGTGTTAGTAAAGCATGAGGCAGCAGGTTGGGGTTACCTGTGTTAATAAGGTATGAGGCAGCAAGTTGGGGTTACCTGTGTTAATAAGGTATGAGGCAGCAAGTTGGGGTTACCTGTGTTAATAAGGTATGAGGCAGCAAGTTGGGGTTACCTGAAATGATGCAGCAGAATTTCCTCAGCTGCTAATACAGGTGAGTGTCTGTGCATCTCATTTGAGAAAAAACATCAGATTAAGAATTAATCAAATAATTAAATAGAATAAACTTTTAAAGTGTTAATTCAAGTCAAACCTGTACGCACTTTTTCGGGTAATCTTGGCTTTGTGCTTTTCTCAAACCTCAGCCGAAAGAGTGTCGCCCCCCAGTGGCGAGGGCAGAACAAGAAATCACACAAACCAGCTGTGACAAGTCTGGGTTCTGCCCTGAAGATTTGCTGGGTCTTGCAGAAAGAGCTCTGCTGAGGAGGCGCTGGAGGGGAACTGACAAGGCTGGAATTAATAGAGAAATATGAGTTATAGGCGAGGTGCAGCGAGCCGCTGCTGAGGAACGTGCCGATGCTGCTGAGCACCATTATCTGCAGCCTCCTGATCGCCGAGGCCATCAAACATCTCCTCGGCCACATTTACTGCTGTCCGCACTTGGGGGCAGCCATTGTGGTGGGGGGTGGTGGCTGCACATGAAACAAATAACACAGCAAGAGGAAGAGGAAACAAGAGATAATTTAGAAGCAAAATAGGCTAATATAACACAGAGAAAGTAAAATGCGCCGTTTCAGTTCTGTCGTTTCTTTCACCGCATTTCTTCCCATGACTCATGATTAACAGTTGCCTTTTCGTTACCACGTTTCGAGCAGAAAAAGGGGAAGACGCACGAGTCGCTGTAATCCACAGATGAGCTAAAACGCAGTAAGAAATAAGAATAAAACATAAAGCGGTGGATAAATAATAAGCATGTTATCATTATTATTTTATGAAATGATATGTCATTGTTAATAATAATCACAACCATAATCTTAATAACCACCTTTTATTTGGTCAGAGCACAGTGAGAAAAACAACTAGTTATTATTTCCCTGAGCAGCACACAAATGGAGCTGCTGCTGAGCCCCGAAGTGTCTGTTTCCAAGGCCGTCTGCCCCCCCAACCCCCGGCAGCCATTTACACCTTCCTCTCGCGTGGGGAACGAATCTGCTTTACTATCCAGCACGTCGTCCTGCCGCTGTCCCCCGAAGACGGAGAAAAGCGCCCGGCGGTTCGTCACACGCGGTCGCTGCGGCCCAGCGGGGCTTCAGACAGCGGCCGGGGGGGGGCACTGATCCTCATACACCCACTGCAGCAGCCTAAGGAACCCCCCCAGACCACAGGGCCCAAAATAATGAATAAAACAGTCAAGCCATAGGCACTCGCACACACGTAGATAAAATAACAGATATAATAATAATGTGCATAATGTGTGTGCAAATGTATTCTTTTTGTTTAGGAGGCTGAAACCGCCGCATGTCCCTCCAGGTGACTGTTCTGCAAACTGAATTTGAGCCGCGCGCTGAGGGCTTCTTTGCTCAGCTGGCCACCGACCCGGGTACGCCACCCAGCGGCGAGGTGCTGGGAGCGACAGGCCTCCGCTCCGCCTCCGGCGGGTGGCGTGGAGGGTGCAGAACAACGGAGCCGCGGCGAAACCCTCTTTCCGGACACAGGTCCGAAAGCACCGTTCAGCTCCTCGGAACCTGAATTCGCTCCGCCCGCTATTATATACATATATGTTTTTGCACAGTAGATTGTGCCACGGAAACAACACTGTTAGCCCCCCTCCACCCCCCCCACCAGAACAGTCCTGAATACCAGTTTCTTTTTACTCGTGACATAATTCATCACCTGGTGATGAGCTGATTTTGCACAGCCATGTGACCGGAATTAAATTACCGTTTCAACGCCTGCACTTTTCCCCAGCAGGCGCCGCTCTGGGGGGGGGGGACACACACCTCCTGCCGCTAGGAGCAACACGCTTTGAGCTGCCAGCGCAGAGCTTCACTATTGATCTGCGTTTGGCCACATCTGGATCGCGTAGAGATGGTGGGCCGGGAGGCGGGACCCGCCGCACGCGCGTCACGCCTCGTACGAGGGGGTCCGCCCGACACCCGGGGCCTTAAGAAGGCTCGCCGGCTTAAGGAGGCCTTAAGAAAGAGGGGAGGCCCTACGTGGGGGGTGCGTTTGGACGCGGGCTAATTGCGGCCCCCCCGTTGGCTGGAGGCGGGCGGCGCGCGCTGTCACTCTTAATCAGGCCTCATCTCTTAACAGCGGCTGCTCGTACGAACGGGGTGAAGATTAATATTCCGGGCGAAACAGATGATAAATCATTTGTACATAATTAGTGCGCAGCAAGGTTACAGCTGACATGAATTTTTATCTTAATTAAGTGGGAAATTTGTTCCATTAATTTAATTTGGTGTGCATGAATGGGCCGGCACCTAACAAAGTTAATCTTACACCTGTCACCGTGCGCGGCCGGCGGAAAGGCCCGAGCGGAGCGTGTGCTGGAAGCCCCCCCCCGTCCCGGCATCCCGAATGATCGTTTTCTGCCGGGGGGGAGGGTCGAACAGAAGCTTTGTGTTGAGCGAGGGGTCTTCGGAAGAAAACGTGTCATTTAAGCGGCTTGTTCGAGGCGCGCGGCCAATTAGCGGCCGGGCGTTTGGTGCGGCCCGAGGTCCGGCCTTCTGCGGGGTCTTTAAGGTGAAAGCCGTCCCGCGTCCCTTCGTCGGCGGGCGCGGGGAGCCGGACGGAGACGACGAGCCGTTTCGTCTTGGCGCGGCAGCTCATCTCAAACCCATCACAGGCCCCCTTCTGAGAATTAGCAGCTACGCCGCGGAGCTGACGGATGACATTTGGTGCCGGGGAGGTAAATTAACTTGGCTGTACGGGGGGGGGTACCGCCGTGTACCGCGGTTTTCTCCTCCGTTATCACAGAACTCAATCAGATGCTTTGCTCGCGCGACCAGCGGCGTCGCCCAATTATGGCACTTAATTAAACGGCCCCCTGATTTTCCCCCTGTATCTCCTCTCATGACGCGCCAGCGCAGTTCTGCACGGTGGCCCTGTTTTATAAACAAACAGGAGAAATCGGGGGGGGGGCTTTTTTTAACCACACCGTTCCACCCCGCAACGAGGCCTGCAAACAGCTCTGTGCAAGCAAACCCCCCCCCGTCTGCAATTAAAGTGTGTCTTTGAAAGCGGCGTAAACGTAGCGCGGTGAGCAGACAGAAGGTGTGTAATGAGCAGCGAGGGGTGAGGATGATGTTCACGCAAGCTGGTGGGAGTGAGGGGTTTTACCACGTCGAACGCGGTGATCTACGGTGGGCCGGCCCACGCGGGGAGCACTGCGGGGCCCTGGTTATTGAGCCCGCAGCCTCGCTCTGATTGATCGGCGGCGACGGGAGCGGGAGCCGGCGTGCCGCGGCATTAAGCTGTGATAATTGTGTCTGACCAGCTGGAAACAAAGGTAGCTTGATAGTCGGGCGAGAAAATGACTGATTTAAAAACAAAGAGCCCTAATGGAATTCAGCGCTGCCTCTCAGTCTCTCTCCGGGGGAACTCTATTACCTGCAGTGATTCATAGTCCATTATAGGATCCTCCATTTTAATAGAATGTCTATCTTCTTTAATACAGACATGTCAAGCATGAAACCGTATATTTGTCAACCACCTGATACCATCTGGAAACTTGCTTAACCCCTAAACACTGGTATTTTTTACTGTCCGCAGCAGCGGAGCCGATAACACGCCGGGCTGCGTTTAACGTCGAATAAAGAGACCAGAATGGAGCTTTGAAGACACGTTATTTGAGGACAAATGTAACCGGAGGAACTTATTATGCCTTCACTACTGACCCGAGTTTTCTGTGCATTCGTTCATCCATCTCGTACTCCTTCCGGGTTATTTACCTGCTTTTACATCTGGCAGCTTCCTACAAGGTGAGGACCGCGGCGAAGGCCAGGATTCGAACCCGGCTCCTCCGAAGGGACGGTGGCGGCTCACCGTAGTGCTGCCGGTAGAGATTTTCCCCTTTTTCCCCTGTCATCCCAGCAGCTGCTCTGGACCAGACAGGTCAAAACCCAGCCTTGCATTTGACCCTTTTAACAGCTCAGTCCTGCTGATGCCCCCCGAATCTGGATTCACCAAAGCAAATTTTTGTCCACTATAGTGAGCTTGGAAAGAGTGTTTATGATTTTGAGTAATTTTAATACCTTGCCCGGACAATGTGAGCACAAAGCCAGGGCAGCGTGGGCCGCTGAAAAGGTGCGATATGTTGCAGGTCTCCAAAGTGAGTCGAACCAGAAAAGCAAAAGAAAAAAAAAAAAAAAACACAGTAATAAAATAAAGATAAATAAATAGTTGGCTTTGTGCGCCATCTNTCGAAACAAAAAAGCAAAAAAAAAAAAAAAAAAAAAACACAGTAATAAAATAAAGATAAATAAATAGTTGGCTTTGTGCGCCATCTGCTGGACGGAAGGAGAAGAGCCGCTGCTGACCCTGAACTGACAGCTTGATGGTCCAACATTCAGCCCAGAACTTCAAACTGCAAGTGGGTGGTGAAAACCCCAGAACGTAATTCAGGGTAAATGTGCCGCTCGAAGTGAGAACCACGGCGACAGGAGCAGGATTTGAACCCAGGACAGCACCGCTCACTGTCACATAGTAAGAAACTACAGACATAAAGTGAAAAGCCTGTATTTGACAAATTCTTTAAACTTGCTTCTGCTGCGACAGGCCTGTGGATCTGATGCTTGTCTAGCTGGGAAACGCTCACCATGCGGCACGAACAGAAATAATGTAACTAGGTTATAGTAACTAGGTTTAAAATCACTTTCAGATATTTGTTACTATTCAGAGGTTAAGTGCATGTCTGCAACACTTTATTTGTGGCAGAACGTGCTTAAGTTAATGAAATGGAAGCAAGTCACAGAATAACTCAAGGCCCATTTAAATCTGGATAGTTTAACTCATAATTCATACACACTTATTAACATATTAGTCATGTATAAAACCTTTTTTCTGCATATTTCACTCCTGGCACGTGAATGAATTAGGTTGTCAGTCAAGGTGGGACAGTGTTAAACCCTGATTGGTCACACTGGCAGCAAATTATGACCAATGAAATCAACAGTAGGAGTCAGCTGACTAAGAGGAGGCATTTTTGAGGTGTCGGTCTGTTTCCATGCGCTCGTCCCGCGGGGGGTCTTGGTGAATCTGCAGTTGGTCGATTGTGGCTGACAGCTGCCTGTGGCCAATCTATTAGTCGGGCGACGTCTGGGTCACAGAGGGTGACAGAGTAGTAAGTAAAATAATCTTTTTTTACAGTGGGAAAAATACTGTGAAAAGTACAATTTCTCCGGAAATTTGGGAAGTAAACCCTTCTGAAAAGAAGTAGATATAAGGCTATTTTGTACACGTCACAACCAAACTACTTCCAAACATAGCGACAGGCGCAGCATTAACAACAAAAAAGGTATATTAAAGGAATTTTTCCCCAAGACTCAATCTGCGTCATGTTTATTTCTGCCGTTTCACTGTCGTGGGAGTACAGTTTAATTTCACATTTAAAACCCCGCCGGTCTCTGTTCAGAATCACAATCAAATAACAAGTGGTTTTAATAAACGTTCCTGTCAACTGAAAAACGACAATGTGACTTCCGGCAGGCTGCGAGAGGAAGCACGTGACTGTGTCACGCCGTGCGCGCCGACGTCACAGGGACGCAGGCGAACCGGGGTCACGTGACGCGTCAGTTGGGCGGACATGGCGGCGCCGTCGGTGTTCCAGCGGGTCCGGACGGGCTCCAGGATAGCGGCGCAGTACGACCAGGAGGGAAACCTCATCCAGGTGGAGGCGGCGTGGCTTCCCTGTTTGTCCCCTTCAAACTGACGGCGTAAAGATGTGGATTCAGAGAGTGACAGAGCTCGGGCTTTTCTCTCTCTCTCTGTCTCTCTCTCTCTCTCTGTTTGTTTGTTTGTTTGTGTTCACGGAAAACTGCTGCTGTTTGGCCAGCGGTGTCGTTCTTCACTAATAAATGACAGTTTGTTTTGAACGGAACCGCGGGGTCACGCTGCGGGAAACCGTGCTAAACAAGGTGCTTTTGAACACATTGAACGTAACACAGTGATCATGGGAAACATGGTGAACACAGTGAACACAGTGAACGTGGCAGTGGTGAGCAGCTGTGATGACGGGGTGGTAAACATGGTGAACGTGGTAAATGTTGGTTGGTGCTGCAGGTGGAGACCCGGGAAGATGAGGAGCAGGCTGCCAAGCTGGCCGACATCCTGGAGCTCCTCGTGGCTGCTGGGTACTTCCGAGCGCGCATCAAGGGTCTGTCGCCCTTCGACAAGGTGAGCCTCTCCCACCGGTGTGGTGGAAACGTCTTGTAACCCCGTGCGGATCCGGCTGTCACCGACGCGCCGGCCGAGCAAACGGTAAACACATTTTACGTAATATCACAGCGTAATTTTACATCATAGTCACATAAATGTGAGGTTATCCTTAGTGATGTGGGAATTGTGGGCCAGCGCTGTTGTCCCATAAGTTCTGTGTGCACATCAACAAACGTATATAAAATAGAAAGAAAAACTAGCCTAGATCAGCCTGGATGGGAGTTACAAATAAATATAACGTTTATATTTTTATAACATTTAATAAACGGCATCTGCCGAGCCACGTTTGGCTACCAGCTGATGCTTAGATCGGAAATGTTTTTGCAGCTGTAGCCTTAAATGCTGCAAAAGTTTTCACTTTATTTTTGATTGGAAAAAAATCTAACAAAGTTAATAATAGCAGTAACTGCACTGTTCTGTTCTTCAGCAGGAGGGGGAGATGTTTCTTGAAGATGCTCTCCACCTTGTCGCAGGAAATTCTGTATCTCGTTTCGTTGATCGTATCAGAAGCCACACGGAACAATCTCACGCTGTCAGGCTATTGAAATTTCACAGATCGGTCCCTCTGTGCAAGATGTTATTTGAGCAGGAGTAACGAATGACACGTTTTATGTTGGCCTTGCTTACTTGGAGAAAGTTCCATGCCGCAGACATTTTAGGCCCGTTGCCCAGCGTCGCCTAAACTCATCCGGATTGTATCGTGAAATATTGGTTTGAATTATATACAGCAGAAACCCTGGTGATGCTGCGCTTTGCTCTGCAGCATCAGGCAGCACCGAGAACCCAAACTCCTAACCCCCAAAACCCTAAATACTTAACAGTAAATCCCTGAACCCCCCCAAAGTTAAAATCCCACGTTCCTTTGTGGTACCCTGAGGTGCTACGCTAAATGAGCCGTATGTGTAATTGAGTAAATCGGTCTAACTGGCTGTGGGCAGCGGTGTCGGGCACTCAGGTGAAGGTCAATTGCCGTCGATGTTGTTGCAGGTCGTGGGAGGAATGACATGGTGCATAACAACCTGCAACTTCGACATCGACGTCGACCTCCTTTTCCAGGAGAACTCGACTATTGGGCAGAAGATGTAAGTTCCCATCCTGGTTAGTGCGTGCGTGCGTGCGTGCGTGCGTGTGTGTGAGAGACCTGTAGCAAACTTGTCTCATTTCACGTTCAGTCAGCGCAGCTGATAATTTGCATTCCTTTGTTATGCATCACGCTTATGATGACCAATAAATTGGAGCAACGTTTGTGTTGTTTTGTCAAAAACTTTTTCATTCAAATTCTAAAAGGTGCAAGACAATTCAGTACTTCCATTACTGCTCCTGAGACTTTGTCACTTTTCCAAAACTGAAAATGCTGCCGAATGGACAGCGACACACACAAGTGTGCCTTGTGAGTCTTCCTTTTGGCTCCATGTTGATTTTTCTTCAGCAAAGGTTCACTGAACTCCCAAAGCGTCGCGTCATCTGATGGCGATGTTATCGGTCCCGATGCTTTTTAAACAGACACGTGTGCTGAAATTGCAAGCTTGTTATTGTGCAATTTATTCCGTCCCTTTTATGCTTAAAAGGCTAAATGCTGACACAGGAGTGTGAGTCTGTTTGCGTTTCCTGTGTGTACGAAGCAGCGGGTGAAGCACGCTTGTGCTCGGTCTGTGTTGCAGAGCTCTCACGGAGAAAATCGTGTCCGTCCTGCCCAGAATGAAGTGCCCTCACCGCCTGGAGCCCCACCAGATCCAGGGGCTGGATTTTATACACATCTTCCCTGTTGTGCAGGTATCAAGCAAGCGGCCATTCAGCCCAACGCTTTTCCCAACCTTCCCCGACCTTCTGTGCACTCTGATACCTCCTGCGCGCTGCGCTCGCCAACACGGCACCTTACCTCCCCTCCCCTCCTGCGCGCTGCGCTGTGGCCCCAGCCACCAGCATGTCCTGACCGACCTGCTGTGAAGCCGTGGCTCTTAAAACAGCCATTGCCTGGTTAACATCAGGGTTCACTTTGTCCGGACTCGACAGGCGCCGTTTTCCCCTGGGAAATGGCAATTTATAGTTTTTAGTAACATTAGGTTATAAAAATAAGATCCAGATTTGAAAAAAGGGGCAGCAGGTGCCGTAGTGGTCAGAGCTGTTGCTTCTGAACTCGGACGTCACAGATCCCAAACCCCACCTCCTGCTTTAGCACCATTGATGAAGGTATTCACACTGAATTGAACAATTTCTTACTATTTCCATGATGTCGTGTGCTGAGAGCGTGCAGTAAAGAACACTGCGGTGTATGTCTTAGGTCATTTTTGTGAGTAATGTATAGCGACGTTTATTCTTAGTATGTCTGTAAGCAGAGCAGATTATTGACCTGAGTGTTGCAGATATTATTGTTATAGGTACTTGGTGTAGGTTCAGCCCTTAGACGTGACTATTAATAAATACGTACTTATGAGCGTTGGTGAACACGGTCCATTAAGACATGTCAGTTAAAGTGGGCCGTGACCATTATTGACCACATATAATGTTAACTGCGTAACAGCTTATTGGGATTTCTGTCTTATACTGGAAATATAGTCTTGAAAATTAGTGATGAGTTGCTGTTGCCTGTTTAAAGATAAATTTTAAAAGTGGGTAGTTAAAACCCCCCCCCCCCCCCGTGAACCTTCTCTGAATAGTTCATAATTGACCGTGTCTCCTGTTGTTTTCATAATGCTTTAAAATGGAGTTAGCTTTTTAACATTATTTTGTCTAAAGTAATTTTTACACACATTTCATAAGTGAGTTTTCGCCACGTTGAGCTGTGCCGTTGATGCGTGTTTCTGTGCTGCGTTGGCGACCGCAGTGGCTGGTCAAGTATGCCATAGAGACGAGGGAGGAGATGGGCGACTACGTGCGGGCCTTCTCGCTCTCGCAGTTCAGCAAGGCTCACCGCACCCCACAGGTCAGCCCCACACGTGGCATCTGTCGCTCACCGTCCTCCTCGATCGATGGGCTTCTCGTCTTGCTCACCGTATAACTGTCGCTTTTCTTCCAGGATGATGAGTTCTTGCAGAGGAAAGAAAAAGCGGTTAAAACAGTCATGGATGTGTCTGTAAGTACGTTGCTGTGCAAAGAAGCAAAATTGTCGACCACTTTAATTGTTGATAAAACTCAGATGTGAGACTGCATATAAAATAATTTTATAAATCTGTTCACCAAAAACTAGCTAATTATAAATGGCTATGGATGAAATAGGCCTATTCAGTTCAAGACAGTTTCTTTAACTTTCAAAGTCAGCTGTTTAATCCAAAGAATCAGAAAATGCTATTTAAATTTAAATAAAAAATGTCTTCATGCTTGCTTGTTCCTTAACAAAGCGAGTTCCGCTTTCTGTTCTCGTGTACAAATTCCGAAAATGAATTGAATTCTCTGATTCGATTAGAAGCTATTGAATGAGTGTAGCACTTTTTAACGTGGTATTAAAATTAAAATTTGACTTTTATTACCTTTTATTAGCTCGAAGCAACATTAAAATTAAGTCCACTTCAAAATGCCTGGAAATGAGTGGTCTCCTCAGCCTCCAGCTGAGATTACTTTCTTCCGCTGGGCGCGGAAGACGACACCATGTTCCTCTCACCCGTGAGGTGGTGTGAGGGATTGAAAATGTCAGGTAGAGAAAGAGGGGAAGCTGGAGTGTAATGGAGGGCAGTGTCGGCAACGTGACCTTAAGCACGGTCTACAAGTTTCATTGGTGACTGGGGGGGGGCACTGGTGACAAGGGTAAAATCGGTTTGTCGCATAAGCGCTATACAGCCTTAACGCTGTGAGTCAGCAGTCCCCCTCAACATGTGGTTTCCCTCTGTTTAATAATTACCTCATTGGCGTTTACATGCTTTACGTGGAGCGGAAATCCTTGGTGGACTGTTACACGGGTGTTTAAGTGTTTTAATCGGTTTTGTTTCGGTGCAGTTTTGTTGTTCTGCCTGTCCTGGTGAGGGTCGCAGTGATAGCAGTTTGAGAAGATGGCCTGGATCCCCAAGCATTTCCAGGCCAGTCAGAAGATGTAATCTCTCCAGTGTGCCTTGAGTCTGTCCTGGGGTCTCTGGTACAGCTCTCAAATGAGTCAGATGGGGGGGGTAACCTTTCAACATTCCCAAACCTCCTCAACTGGCCACTCTAGATCTGGAGGAGCAGCAGATCTACTCCAGAGCTTCCCACCCTGTCGCACAGGGTCAGCCTAGCAATTTGGTGTAGAAACACACCTCTGGAGGCAGGCCTGGGGGTGGTGTTCATAGGCGAGCGCCTCCTGGCCCACGTAGTCCACTCAGGCTAAGCCCAAAATGGCACCATGGAGTCACCCTGTGGGCTCACCCCCTACAAGGTGGACAGTGGGGATCGGCTGCAATGCCAGCCAAGGGACGGGCGTGAATTGCACAAAGCTAGAAGGTGTGGTCCCGTATTTAATGACATTTCGGGAAACTGTTTAGAGATGAGATGGGAACACAGTATCGTTTTTCCTCATTTAAAAGAATGCAATTTAGGCTCACGCTATGTGAAAATAAGGACTAACAAGGAAGAGAGAAACACCAAAACTTCCAACAGCAAAGAGGAGGAGGAAAAAACTTGTACCAGTAACTGCTATTTGGCCCCTTCCAAGCATCTCGTGGTGGCAAAGGACCCGTGTGGATGTTGTCCAGTATAAAAGATGGGTATCTGTGTTTATCTAGGCAGAGCTGCAGGCTTAGCATGTTAATGTTACCCAGGTCCAGTGGTAAAGAGATTTTACCTGCAAAGATTCCACGAGCTACTAAAAGGAGATCATGTTCAGATCGTCTAGTTAGTTGTTATGGTGGTGGCCGGAGTGCTAAACTTTTGGGCGTTATTTCCCAGCTGGGTTCAAAAAGGTACTGTAAAAAGCCAGATTTGTAGCTTGGTTTTCTGTGATGAAGGGGTTCCATTGCAGTTGAATGTAGTAAAAAGCAGCAGTAAACAACGGGCATTTGCTCCGTGACTCTTGCCAGGAAGTGTACAAGCCACAGAGGAGGTACAAACGCCATACGGATGCAGGGGTGCTGCTGGATGAGGAGTCCCGGGTTCACTCCACTCTGCTGGAGTACGGCAGGTGAGTGGCGTCCTCTCCCGCCTTCACCTCCTCGCCCTTCTTGAAGGTCTTTTAGTAACGTGGTACCAGTGATTATTTGAATCGGATCAACTTCACGCCTACAGTAGAAGAATTGGAAACACTCTGCTGCCATGGGAACACTATTAGAAGAGGCACAGCGGGCTGGATGTGGTGTGTGAGCCGGTGTGGGGAGACCCTCTGTCCAGTCTTCTACATGTCCAGGAGGCTGGAGATCAGTGGAACAGCTCAGCGTTATCACTGGTCCACTCTGCTGTATGACCTTATTTGTGTATCTTCACCGTTTTCTTTTTTTTTTTTTTTTTAAAATCCCCCTGAAGGACTCCGGAGTGTGTCCTGTGAGTACACCCCCAGCGTGTGTCTGTACGCAGTAAAAACAGTAACAACATAGGAAAAACAAGCGTGCTGACATGGGGGGGGGGTGCTTCGTGAGCATGTCATTGTCAGAGGTCCGTTTGACTGTTTTTGTTCGGAAGCTCTTTTTGAAGGAAACGGGGGAAACCGTGTCTCCTGTCAGCTGGTGTGGTTGAGGTACGCTTGCATGGTGAGTGGCTGCTTCTTCCAAGTAGTAAAAAGGAGCCGCATGTCATTCAGAGACTGTGTGTGTGTGTGTGTGTGTGTGTGTGTGTGTGTGTGTGTGTGTGTGTGTGTGTGTGTGTGTGTTTTTACTACATCGTGGGGCAACAGCATCAACACATGAACTTTAATCCTAACCACAAGACAGTCACCTGCTCAGTAAGAAGTTCTCGCAGTGGTGACAACCGTGATGATTCAGCAGACCTTTAGCCAATATCATCTTAGGCCCTTTAAAGTTTTTCTAAATGACATTTTATTGCAACTTCAAGATTTTCAACCAGACCCTTTTAAAATACTGAGACACCTCGGTGTTGTAGGGGATAGAGGGAAAACAGTGATGTGTTTACCGTACGAACAACAAAACACCATCTTGTTTAATCTTATCCTGTGTTGATGCGGCGTCATGTGAGAATCACTTACTCACACCTTCTCTGTGCCCATGACAAGCATTTGAACAAATGAGTTAATGAGAAACATCTGTCCTGAAGCAATAACTTTTATTTAATTTTACATTTATTCATTTGCCAGACCCTTTTTTCCAAAGCGAGAGGAAACTCAGTGAACAACAGTGTTTCATCAACAGTCACGATGCAAATACCACCCTGCGATTCTCCAAGTTCAGTCCCTTAGTCCAAAAGCATCACTGTTACCAGGGTACATCACCTCTCAAGTGGCGTTTACAATTGAGCAGGAGTAGAGATTTTTGTTTTTCCGGTTAAATAACATCGAAGGTTCGTAGAGTAGGTGGCCGATTAGAAGCGATGTTATGAGACCCTTTGAATGTTTTGGATTCAGCAGCTCTGAGAAACAGAGGGAGCTCATTCCACCACATCACATCGAACGCAGAGAACCGTTTTGGTTTTGGTTTTGCACCTCCGGTGTGGGGCGACCGAGTGATCGGAGGCGGAGGAGCACGGCGGTCTGGTTCCGGTTTAGGAAGTGACCTCCTGCAGGCGTTGGGTTGCAGATCCATTGATGGTCCTGCAGTCTGAAACCACAACGTTAAACTTGATACAGAGAGACGTGGAGAGGAGGCGTGTGGGGGAACGCTCTAGGGGGTCGAAGATGGGGGGCTTGGTGGTGCCTCCCGGACAGGTGAACGTTACAGCGGGATGTTACTGTGCCCAGGACCAGAAGCTGTATAGAATTTTCAATGTCCGTGGTGGATTGAGATGTTCGGTAGTATTTGTGCACCTTCTCACTTTTTTAAGAACGTTGCAACTTTGAGCTGCTGTGAAAATGCTATGGTTGTTCACAGCTAAGTGACTTGCTGTTCTGCGAAAGGATTTCAGCTGCACGTTTCCATGCAGAAAGTCCTTTTTTCCACAGCAGATAAACCCTGACGCTGTTTCTTCTTCACAGGCGTTACGTGTTCAGCAGCAAGTCGAAACAAGACAAGGTGAGTTGCCCAGAGACGTGTTTGAGAAGAAGAGCGAGGTACGTTTTCGGTGGTCGTGTGGTGACAGTCCTGTCCTCTTTAGGGAGAGGAGAGGAAGATGTCCTTGGGACAGGGTCTTCCTGCAGCCAAGGCAGAGCTTGCGGAGGAGGAGGACCTGCAGGCTGCTGAGGAGGTTGGACTCCGCAGTTCGTAGACTGCTTTACCTGTTGCTCATTTCGTGAAGTTTCTCTTACTGCTGCCACTAGTTTACTTTTATTACTTAATGCTTTTCTTCCCAAATATCTGAAGGTGACATCACTCTGGTAGTTGAATCTCGCAATAGCGTGGATTCGCACGCGGTGTTTTTGTGTTTAGTCTTTTTAGGACATCTAACAACATCTGTCCTTCTTGCCCTCAGATGCGCATTAAAACTCTCATGACTGGCATGGCCGCCATGGCGACAGAGGAGGTAAGCCTGTCATCAGTAAAGGTGAGCGGTAAACGGGAAGATCTACGGAGTGACGTCGGATGTGAAGCGTGTCCGTTTTTGCAGGGGAGGCTGACGGCCAGCGCAGTCGGGCAGATCGTGGGCATGCAGTCGGAGGAGATCAAGCAGATGGCGTCGGACTACGCAGACAGAGTGGGTGCTGCCGTCGGAAGGTACTCTAAGAACAGCGATGTTGTTCAGCGACTTCGGAACGCTTGACACGACCCTCTTCCCGGCGCAGCAGTCGGAACGTCTGGTGGAGGACCGCTCGGAGCGCTACGGCCCGGCCCAGCAGCACCGCCGCCTCGTGACGTCCCTCAACAAGCAGATCCAGCAGAAGAGCAAGCAGCTGGAAGAGGTGAATGTTTTGGTCTGTTCTTCACAGGCATCTTTCTGCTCTACAGCTGTGTTTCATTGCGTTCCTCGCTGCGCCTAAACGTGCGTTTCTGGGTGTCTCACTGCTCAGTGCCCACAAACTGCTTTACCACCCAAATTATACCATATTTACCGTGTGTGTATGAACGGTGCTCATTTGACTGAGGGTACCATTTGGCCACATCGTGACCTGTTAAGGCCAGGATGGCTGGCTGGGTGGGGGGATAGGCCTCAAAATAGCTTTCAACGGTTTAGATGTCTGTTGCTCTGAGTCCATTACTGTTTTTCCAGCATTTCTCCCCCAGACGCAAAGCTCCTTATTGCAGAATCTGATTGTCGCTGCCTTTTTTTTTTTGCTCGTGCAGCTGCAAGCCAGGCATTCGGAGGTGCAGGTGGAGTGCAGAGAAGCCCAGAGCAAACTGATGGAGGTGAGTAGAGCTCGCACTGCTTCTGTAGCGCAACCGGAACTGATTTTGTTCTGCTTCCGGAGGGCTTGCAGAGGCATTCGTCATTTCAGGGTATTTGGGGCCCTTTTTTTGCAACAAAAGCCACACAGGATCGCGGAAATGCAACGATAAAAGGGCCGGAAAAAACAGTTCCTTTAGTTGCAAAACAGGTCAAATACCACAGTCCTGAAAAAGGTGTTTATAGTACCTGAGGATGATGATGACAGTACTGGTCAAATTTAAACTTTACCCCACCAAAGATTTAAGGATTCATTGTTTTAGCCGTCCGTTTAGAGGTAAGTTTGAATAAAAGCCACAACAGTAAAATGGTCCTAAATTATTAAAGCTAAAGAAGATGATGCTCACCCAGGATTTCAGTACAATATTAAACAACTATGCAGTTTAATTTTAGTGCAGTGTTGAAGTTTAAGCCCTCCTACCTATAATTATAATGGCACCACAGTTGAGAAATGAACCGGAAACTCGGTTTCGCTGTAAGACCGGAGTAGCCACAGCTGTATAGTCGTATTATGAGGGCAACTCAAAAGTAGATTAAGACTAGAGGTACCAGTGGGGTTGCCAGCCCGCCGGCGGCGTTTGTTAAAGGGAGCACACGTGTATGTCTGTAAACACATCGTCGCTACTTGGCAACTCAGGTGGCGTCTGTCGTTTTTCAGGCTACAGAGCTGACAGAGGAGCTGGAGAAAGAACTCGGTGCCTTGGAGGAAGTAGAAGCCCAGGCCGATTCTAGGTGGGTTTTTAATGTAAAACGTGAACCGTGTCACTGGGTGGAAACAGACAGCTGACCTGAGCAGCAAACCTGCAGGTTTTCATGCTTTGCGTCTGTGCAAAGTATTCACTCCCCGTGTTTCACAACTGGAAATAATGACATTTTCCCCGCTCATCAGCCCAAAGTGCTCTAATGCAGACAATTTCCTAAAGTAACTAAAAAAAACCCACATCTTGCTTCCCAGGTGGCTGAATTAAAGACTGTGGGATATCAGCCGTGTGGGTCTAACCCTCTGACAGGTTCTCTGTCGCTTCAAAATGAGGATTCTGCCAGGAAGCCGCACTCTGAGGAGGACAGTGGTAGGAAGAGAGTAGAAAAGCAGCCTTAAGAAAGCCAGGATTTAGAAAAAGCGGTCGATGTGGTGCGACGCTCCAAAACAGCGGATGTTTTCCGTCAGGCCCCCCTGTACAGCACATATAAAATATTCCGCCACTTGCGGTCATCATGCTGCCCCAGCCCAGGATGTGCCAGTGGTCTTCAGTGCAGAAGTAGGGTTTATTGTTTGTGTGGTTAGAAATGGATCTGTCGGCGAAGGTGGAGATCGAATGTTCTCGCGGTGTCTGTGACCCAAAGATGAAGACGACAGTGATAAGTCTCTTCCACAGCCCCCCTCGTGGGGGGCCACTACGAGGTGTCTATTTCCTGACGATTCTGTGCTCGGATGGTGGTGTTTTTGTGGGCAGAGCAAAGTGGCGCCGCTTCGGAGCTTCTTTAACTGCTGCTCTTTTGATGGTTTATAGGCCTTTCTGCCGTCTTTTGTTTCTTCACCAAACGTTTGCATAAATTTACTCGGTATCACATCGACATGGCGACTGTACCAACGTGGAGATTTAGCCATGAATTACTGTACACATTTCTGCCACTGATGCTTAGTTACTGAAAAGTGTTGAGTTCTTCTCAAGTCACCATGTATTTATGAAATACCGTTTTAAATAACAATGTAAAAACACTTTTTTTGGTAACTTTTCATTTTAAATAACAACCCGGTGCGAGTTGAGTGAGGAATCTGTCAGGTTAAAGGGTCTCGCGGAGAGATGGGGTCACGACGGAGGTGTGATGGAGACCATCTGTACAGTAAAATGGAGCGAGAGGAGGGGTTGGAAGGTGGTTCTCGGTGGCCGCAGACAGCTGGGTTTCATCGTCACCTTATCGTCCTCGTTGCCCCTTTTCTTCCTTTCTCCAGCTGCTCCTCGTGCTCCTCTGTCTGAACGTGTAGTGCTGGAGAAAACAGGACCACCCAGCACCCGTGGAAATCGCAGGGCCCCGGCCTCACACACTCTTCTGGAATTTTTTTTCTAAATCTACTCCATTCATCACTGCCAACACACTGTGGGACCCCCCAGGACCACAGCTGAAAGCTGCGATCATGCTTGCAGCACAAATGTGTGTGTGTGTGTGTGTCTGCTGAATGTTCCACAGCAAACGTTTGACTGGTTAAAGGCACTCCATCATAGGGGTGTAGTGGAAGGGAGTGTGTGCTGGGAGGCTTTGCTGAGGGATGAGTGTGTGAACCATCTGCCACGTCAGACCAACAGCACATTGAAGTGTTATATTTAGACCGCTGGGTTTGGAACCGTCTGCTGTGGAGCGCAGTGACAAGGGGGTGTAATTGATGGTATGTAACTAATGCTTCACAGGCATCTTCAGACATGCTTCTGCATGGGTGTCTTCTCGGAAAATTCTAGAACGCGGAGCAAGTTCGGCGCTTAGGCACAGCAGCTGGGAAGATAGAACGTCGCAAACCTCCTGAGGAAACGTCCACTTGCTTCATCCGCCGTGGAGGTTGTCTGAGGAGCTTTTAGACAAATGGGGGGAAGTGAATACAAATTAAACTCGGGTTGAAATGACGCTGGTTTAGTTTCTGGCTTCAGGAGAATTTCACTCCACTGTTACCATAGTAACTGGGCGCTTTCTGGCTTTCTAAACAAAGGAAAATGGTAGGAGGTATTGAAATGGCTGTTTTCCAACGGTTGCGACTATATGTCCTGTGCAGTTTTTTTTTCAGACAGACAATCCCACCGAGCGCAAGATGTGTGAAGTCGTTTTAAATGTTATGCGAGGTTTCTGTCGGGATCTGCAGGTAGTTGAGGGTTTTGTTAAATTTGTTAATTTCCCAGCAGAATTTTTATTGCATTTTACCTGCCGTCTGTCTGTGTACTTGGTCCAAAATGCAGCCCCTCCCTCTCAAAAAAAAAAAAAAAAAAGTAATGAATGAATAGTGATTTGATGCTGAAGGTTCACCTGATGTGTTGCAGTGTGCTGGAGAAGTTGAGAGGTTTGGTTGCCACAAACGAGAACCTGAAGAATCAAGAGCAGGAATTCCGGGCCCACTGCAGGGTAGTCTTAAACCCCCCCATACACACACATACCTCCTCCAAGGAAACTGACAAAATCTATAAAACACCTTAAAAATGCCACTTGTTACACATATCTGCGTGGGCTTGAGGTTTTTGGTATTTAACCATGAATAAGGAGTTTCCTGCACTCAGTAAGGCCATCTGCTCTCCTGCAGGAGGAGATGACTCGTCTACAGCAGCTCATTGAGAACTTGAAGATGGAGATGGGAGACGACGGCACCGATGAGAAGGTAACGCGCTGTCGTCAGCCCTGCTGGCCCTGGGATTGTGGCTTTCAGCTCAGCCCCGGCTCCTCTGACCTTCTCGCTCTCCTCCCAGGAGCAGAACAAACTGATCGAGAAGCAGTACAACACGGACCGGGAGAAGCTGCAGAAGATCAGACTGTTGCTGGTAACCGGCGTTGCGCAGCTGCGGCTGTACCCCGGCCTCTCGCGCTCCCACCTTTTATTGGTTTATAAAGGCACCCAGTGACTGCGCTCCCGAATGGGGCTGCGTGTCGGAGGCGTTGGCCCTCATGCCTGGTCTCCCCCGCAGGCCCGGAGGAACAGGGAAATCGCCGTCCTGCAGAGGAAGATTGATGAAGTGCCGAGTCGGGCCGAGCTGACCCAGTACCAGAAAAGATTTATAGAGCTCTACGGGCAGGGTGGGTACGCAGCCATCTGCTTTGTGTCGATCTTTTTTTTTTTTTTTACACCTTGACTGTGGGGGCAGAACTTCCTCGCTGTGCTCTGTCTCTTGCCTCTTTAAAAAGGGAAAAGCTCACATTCATCTAGCAAGGCGCTGAACATTTTTACGAGTTTAGCTGAGGGCTTTGTGCCAGGCAGCCCACCGTGCTGCTTCAGTGCCCCCCACGCGATCCACGTTTCAGTCCAGTTTGTTGCTGTACAAGCAGAAAAATAGAGTCCTGAAGTGAGATCCAGGGGGTGACTGAAGGCAGCAGTTACAGTAACTGTAGAGTAACTCAGCTGGAGGCTCTGGATTTATTTAGGTCCCTCAGGTGTTTCCTACACCGGCCTTCAGGGTTTGTCGTCATTCTGACTGAACTGTAGTTTTTAAAAGCTGAAATTCCTGTGTAGGTGTTTGAATAAACAAGTTTCTGTCGCAGTTTCAGCAACACACAAGGAGACCAAGCAGTTCTTCACCCTCTACAACACACTGGATGACAAGAAAGTGTTCCTGGAAAAAGAGGTGGGCCGAGTGTCGTGTGTGTGTAAATGTTGATGTATAACTGCCTGTCGGTTGGGGGGGGGACTCAAGCCTGTCAGCTATGACAAAATTACACCACCGCACAGCGGAAATTCTTGCCCTGTATCCTTCAAGAAGCTGTCATCAGCGTCGGGGGATGTTTGCACACGCCTCTGGAAGGGTAATGACCTGGGGGAGAATATCAGAGCCTCCTTTTTGATACACCTTGAACAATGAGTCACGCGAACAGCGTGTGGAGGCACCGCTGCGTCGGCGGGCTCCTCGCTGTCATTTGTCCCGCTCGGCTTGTGCGGCAGCTGGTCGGTGGGCCAGCAGACTGAGAGGACTTGTTTGTGCTTCCCCTAGGTGAACTTGCTCAACTCCATCCACGACAACTTCCAGCAGTGAGTATGATCTGCCCGTGGTCCACAGAAACACCGGTGATCGAGTGCAGCGACTGAAAACGCGTTCGGCTGTCGAGCTCCACCTGCTGCTGCTTCCGCAATACAGCCAGGTCCCCTTTAGCGGATAACCTGTGTTTTACTCGCTAAAACAAACAGTCCTGCGGGGGGGTAAACGTTATTGATTATTCAAGTACATGTTCTGGTCCTCAAAAATGCCGAGTTTGCCGTTTGTTGTACAGCCCTGTCCGAGTTGATCGGTATAAATGTTGGTAGGAGGCGCAGCCATTTTCTTACTAAATCCCTGCGAGGGAGGAAAGGAGCTTTAACACAAAAACCCCAGTTGATGTGCAGCAAGTTCTCATGTGGCCAGTCAGTGGACAGTAGTTCCTGTTTGTTTTACTCCTTCCTCCTTCAGAGCCATGGCATCTTCAGGAGCCAAAGAGCAGTTCCTTAGGCAGATGGAGCAGATTGTGGAGGGAATCAAACAGAACCGAATGAAGGTAGGCTGCTTCAGCGGACACTGACCCTCATTCCGGGGAACAAAGTATCTCCGTGACAGGCGACGGCCGGCTAAATAAGGCAAAACCCTCGTTTTCCTCAACATACAAAGTGACGAAATGCTTTCCGTGTTGGGGACCTTTAGTCGTTCCTACCTCAGGTGCTGTAATTGTCTGGTCTTTTCCCGGCTGGACTTTGCTCACGAGTGGCCCAACTTGCCATGTAATTGTTTTTTTTTTCCTCCCTCAGATGGAGAAAAAGAAACAGGAGAACAAGATGAGGAGAGATCAGCTGAATGATGAATATCTGGAACTGCTGGAGAAGCAGAGGCTTTACTTTAAGACCATCAAGGACTTCAAGGAGGTGAGGACTAACAAATCCGTCCGGGCACTGCCTGCTGGGGTTGTCTTCACGCACAGATAGATCCGTACGCCACGTATTACTGACAGGTCTCAGGGAAGCTGAGTTTAGGAGGTTCATGTTGCAGCCAGATAGTGAACCATCAGGTCTGAATTTCTCTGATCTGGACTCACTTAGAACTCTGGTCAACTTCCATTTTGTGTCAGAACCTCAGGCAGCTTTTATATTCTTTTGCAAAGTAAAGTACAGACAGAGTACAAATTTTGTGCATTTAAAAGTTAAGTCCCCTTTTAACACCACTCCAAGAGCTCAGGAGACAGGTGAACGAACATCTTTTATTGTTCAGTTATGTGCACTTTCCTGGCTGCAGTGGTAGACAGACACGTCCACAATAACAATTAATAGAAATACTTTAACTGAATCTGACTGACTGTGTGGAATGAGGTATTTAAAAGCTGTTGGACTGTTTGTGGTAAACGGGGTGTTTCTGCTGTCCGCCTGCAGGAGTGCAGGAAGAACGAGATGCTGCTGTCCAAGCTGCGAGCCAAAGGGGCCTCCTAGACTCCGCCTCCACACCACCATTCTCCCTCATTTCATTCCTATATGTTACTATTTTAGGACTAGAAAGCTATCAAGACCTTTTGACAAGTGATCTAAGTCAGCACGAAACACCCTGTGAGTTTTTACCATCTCTAAAAAATAGAAACTTGCTTCCAAATTGGCTGTTTTTTTTCCCAGCGGCGTTAACTGAACACCAGAATGTTCCCCAAAACCTATCTTTACACAAAATTAACACTTTATTAAAACTGCAATATTTCAATAGTACATATGAAGACAGTCTGTGCAGGGAATAAACGGATGAGCTGAATGAAACAGATCCACCTTGTACAGATGTTGGACTCACTGCAGGAGGAGGAGATGCCAAGTGGAATGCAGATGTGGACAGGGGGAGCCCCATCTCTCTCTCAGCGGGAGAACTGCCTCTGGTCGCTCCTGCCTTTGCTGACATGCTTGAAGATCTTGGACTTGTGCACCTTCTGAGACTTCTGGTAACCGAAGCCACCGCCTCCACCTCTCTTCTGGAGCTTGACTCCTTTGCTGCTGTTCACATCTGGGGAGGAGGCTGGTTAAGGGAAACTCGGCTGGACAAACCGTTTGTCCCTCAAACTCCATTTCTCACCCATTTTTCCTTCAAGCGTTAACAGAAACAAGGTAAAACAGAGGGATAAAAAGGTGTTCAGAAAGTGTACTCAGACTTGTATTCCTCGCTCACCGGGGCTGCACTGAACACACTTTTTTCCAAAGTAAACGACTGAGGTGGGTTCGAGACAGAGAACCAAACTGACCTGCAGTCACATTTCACTACTTTCATATACCCCTGTACAGCGGGCTGAGGCGACACATGTACACGCACCACGCAGGACCACTCGGAAGAGCCATTGCGTGAAGGCCTGGTGACTGGTAAAAAAGGCAGAACACCACACTGTGAGCAGTAAAAGTAGCAGAGAGCTGCTTGAAAAGGATACTGAGGTCCACGTACGGCGGTACTTTGAACCCAAAGGACAGCGCCACCTGTGGGAGGTTCAGGGTGTTCACACTGTAGATCTGCTTCAGCGAGTGGGAGTCGTAGGCCCGCACGTACGACTTGTAGGCCTCCTGGGCCGACTTGTGCAGGTAGTAGTTCTTCTCGATGAGCTTCTCCAGCTGCAGGCGATACGACCAAAGTTTCCACAGTGCAGATAGAGGCTATGTCTGAGCTACTTGGTTTCTACCACTATTACTGTGTAAAATCGGGAAACTTGTACCTGGGACTGAATGTCCGAGACTTTACTCCATGAGAATTCAAACTCGCTGAGTGGCACCTAAAACGAGGACAAATCGAACCGGAGTCACGTGAAATGCCACAAACACCATGCAACTTGTTTGGGTGAACAAGCAAGAGGGTGCAGGGGGTCGTGGTGGTACCTTGGCCTGCTTCAGGAAGCGCAGGAAGCCCAGCTCCTCAGGCCTCAGGATGAGGAGGGCGTGGCCTCTGCCGTTGACCCCGCGCGCAGTCCTGCCCACACGATGGATGTACTCCTGACCACAGAGTGACACACGTTATGACACTCAGAGACCAGACCACTGTAATAAAACTCACCGGCTTAGACGGCCACCTTTGCTCTGCTAGCGGTGGGCTTTGTCAAATACTCGAACCACATCGTTCCCCTATAAACCCTCCGCCCCGTTTTGACCTTTTCTAATTAAAAGTGACAACGTTTTGAGCAGTAAATAAGTGATGACTGTGGGCATCATCTCATCAAAAGCACTTTTGTGGACCTGCCTTGATGCCCCTTTACCATTATGGATCAGTCAGGATACATCTACATGAAACCAGTATAAAATCCCACAACAATCAGCTTAGAGAAAACAGCGACCGACTTCCCCGGACCTCCCCGTCAGCTCAGCGTTCATTTACCACAACAAAGGCCGGACGTGTAAATCATATTTAGAGAAAATTAATGGTCATGACTCCGGTTTAAAAAAAAAAAAACAAAAAGCTACCTTCGGGTCGTCTGGGGGGTCATATTGGACAATCCAGTCCACCTCAGGGATGTCCAAACCCCTGGCGGCCACATCGGTGCAGAGCAGGATCCCAGAATCGGCGTTGCAGAACTGGAAGAAGGTGGTGGTTCGCTTCGTCTGCTTCTGCTTCCCCTGGAGGACATGACGACGATGAGCTCAGATGACGCGTTTAGCCAAACTAAACATAAACCAAAAATGTAACTCCTGTACAAATTATGTATTTGTAGGGTCCGCACAGCCGCTGCCACTTACATGAATGGCCATGACAGGGAGGTCAATGTAATTGAGCAGCTCGTAGTGGAACTTGACTGACATGCAGGAGGAGAAGAAAACCATGAGCTTCTTCTTGCGGTTCTTCTTCAGAAAGGTAAAGAGCAACAGGAACCTCTTCTCTGAAGGACACACCACATAGCCCTGCAGCAGCACATCAAATACATCCTTGTGAGTAAAACATTCTGGTTCTGAAAAGGACTGAGAAAATTCACATGCGATTTTCATTTTATAGAGTAAAAACATCGCCCCTGTATCCACCCCCCCAAAACCGATATTTCAATTGAAGCAAGCACACGGTTCCTGAAGTTTTGCCCTTAAGTTGCTTTCTAATAAATTAACAAGCAATTCCCAAGATTTACAGTCAATTTTGTTGGATTCTCGTCCCTGGAAGAGAGAGCCAACATCTGCCGATATGCGAAAGACACCGCTCTCCCCAGGACAGTTTCAGAAAACGCACTTTAATCTCACAACGGGCAGCAGTGCGTTAAAAAATGCAATAAGTTGTAATAATTTAAATATTTCTTAAAAATCAGTCAGTATTAAATTAATATTTATAACGTTGCAGCTGGGAGCTGTTAGGAGTTTAAAGTTTAAACCCTGCAGCAGTGCAATGGCCTCATTTCTAACAGGTCAAACTATTTTCTGTGACGCCGGCGCTGCTCCCTGCCAGGTACATATCCGCCGTAACGCTGTCGCAGTTTCCTGCAAAATGAGCGTCTGCTGCCTGAATAAAAACACCCTCAACCTACAAAGCAGAGATGTTAAAATGGGACTGAACGGCCGGAGAATCGGACTTTGCCACATCCGCGCGGCACAGCTCTGCTGGGCACAGCGCTGTCGTACACGACTACAAACGGATCGAATTAAACGTCAAACCGCAACAAAACTGGAAAAACTCAAAACGCAAACACCTGCTGATGGGACTGCAAGTCAAAAGACAACCAACTGGGGGCCCCCAGAACTTGGGCCAAACCGCCACTACAGGGTGCAGGTGCTATTCCGAAGGGCCAGTCACGACAACAACGGCATCACCTGCTCTAGGCCGTCCACCGTCGCCTTGTCTTTGTTGTCGTCCACGCCCACGTACAGAGGCTCTTTCTTCAGAGAGATCCTGGCCAGATCTTCCACTTTGCGGGTCTGCGTGGCGGAGAACAGCATAGTCTGCCTTCGCTCTGACGGCCGGGAACGGAAAACAGCAACTTAGTGTTTAGTTACTCCACAGTCACGCAATGAAGGTAGCGTGACAGCCACCCCGCTGTTCCTCCCTGGAGTTACCCTCATATGTTTAATGCAGCCTTTACTACAATGACAAAAAGCAAAGTTCCCCAAACCGCCACGTACTAGCCTGACATCACGTACTTGGCAAGATTTTAATGATCTGCTTCAGCTCCTCTTCGAATCCCACTTCCAGAATGCGGTCGGCTTCATCGATGATCAGGCATTGGAGGTTCTTGTACATGAACCCCGGCGTGTTCTTAAAACAGACAAACCGAAATCGTCACCGTGGACAGCACACGTCTGAGCTGCATAGCAGCACCGACGTCCATCACACCTTACGAACGAGAACAGTGCTCTGTAACAGACTCTGGAGAGTTCCGATAAACAAAGAGCATCAAGAAGGGAAAATTAAATAAATCCTCAATCATAAATATTGATTTTAACACAAGCCCTAAAATACCTGCAGGTGGTCCAGCAGCCTCCCTGGGGTGGCTACCAGGATGTTGATCCCATTGGCCAATTTCTGTGCCTCGGCGGAGCGGTTACTGCCACCCATGATGAGGCCGTAAGTATGTACGTGGTGGGCCATCATTTCCTTCATCACCCCGTAGGTCTGCATCGCCAACTCGCGGGTGGGTGACAAGATGATCACCCCAGTGCCTGAGAGCAGCAGCAGAAGTTTGAAACCGTTTTAAAGACTTTTTTCCCCATTCACTTTGTTTACAAAAAGAACAGACTTTTATGAACAGTAAAGTTACTACAACCTCTTGGCAACAAAAATCGCTCTTGTGGATGTAGGACACCCAGAAGGAACAGAGCACACTGTTCACGCCCCTCGGTTAATCTGCTGGGCCGCTATTTGAAAGCTGCAGCTGGGCACAGTCACCCGCCCGACCTGAAGTTCGCCAGCTTGGAAGAATTATGCAGAACTTGGACATATGTTGTGCAAAAAAACTTAAAGCTGCTACTACAGTAGAAACTGGCTGTGCCAAGTATTAATGCATGGGGTTTGAATATTTATGAAAACTGCATATTCCTAACATTAAAACTGCCACCTTAAAGTTTCAGTGTTTTGATAGCAAACAGCAAAATTTCAATGCAATATTTGTGTAAATTCAGTAAATGAGAGAATTGGTCATGGGTCTGAATCTGTTGCAAGGCACTGCAGACGAAAACTGCGCTGTCAGTTTTGAGACATTCAGAAATGTCTTCCCCGGTGTTCTGAAGCCGCTCCTCTTTCCTCTTCACAAAGCTACAGAGCACTGAGCAGTTTATTCCCAAATTAAACTCACCGTTCCTGGGCATGAATTTCAGCTTGTAAATGAGCTCGATGGATGGAATCAGGAAAGCCAGTGTTTTCCCACTCCCAGTTTTAGCAGATGCCAAGATATCTCTGTAACACAGAACATCCCATCAGGACACAGTTCACGGTTCTTTATACAGACACTACAATGTATGTTTTTTTGCTGGTGCCACTGAACAAAGTTATCCAGCTGCCCCCCCAAATAAAAATATATTAATATATCCGGTAAATTTATTACAGCTCCAAACTGACTCGTTTTCAGCTTCCCTTAAAGTGTAAAACAGCCTCATCACATCTGCTGCTAAAGTCCGAAGGGACTGAACTGACTGGGTGGGATAACCTATTCAATTTGTATGACAGCCTCCTGGCTCCAGGAGACCAGTTTAAAGAAAAAGCTTTAAGTCTGAAACTTTTGATTAATTTTACACACTTTTTTCCAGCTAATTCCAATTGCTTACATGGGAAAACAAAAGAGAGGGAGCTGTCAAACTGGTAGGAGAAAGAATAAAAACATATCTCTCTCAAACTAAGGCTTCCAGAGAGCAAGAATTTCCAGCGTTTCAAATCATTTTTACTCAGTATTCCAACATTTATACTTTTACTCTGATTTTTGTAAGTAAATGTGAAGGGCGTGGCACCATGTCCCAATACCTACGTACCAACCGCACAAAAGCACCGCTGAACACTATAAACCCAGTGACTGAACCCAACTGCAACTGTAGCTGCTTATCTGCTTCATCACTTGCTGATCCAGCAGCCGACTCTCACCACAGACACCTGATAAAGTAAAACCTGCCGGTCCCTTAACTCACCTGCCCTCCAGCAGCGGCCGAATGGTCTTGTGCTGGATTTCTGTCATGTGCTGGAAGCCCATGTCCTTCACCCCCTTCAAGGTGTTCTCACTCACCACTCCAGCCAATGATTCAAAGGATGTGTCCTCAAAAGCACCTGAACAACACGGCAGGAAGGAAGTTCAGTCAAACTGACTACATGGAAAATTTGGAACACTTAACTAATCTGGGACACGTGTACATGAAATGCTCCACAAAGCAAATGTAATTCTGTGTCATGTTAGAAACATAAAACAATTATACAAACTACAGTACTTTGGTTCAAAAGGATGGACTACATTTTACTACATTTACACACACACTACAAACAAATAATGCAACATATGGCACAACTGCTGATGGGGCCTGGATCTAAATGTAAAGATACATACCAGTCAGTCCCAGCGGAAGCTGGTGCTCCTCTTCATCGTCATTTTCACCCATATCCTCTTCACTTCCCGATTTCCCCTCCACATCCTCAACATCGCCGTGTTCGGACGTCATGCCGGACTGTTCTGCGCCTCTGGTAGTTCCCTGACAATCACCTTCCTCTTCTTCGTCCACATCGCAACCACCCTCGTCCCGTTCCGTCTCTCCATTCTTGTCTGGCGCATCTTCGTCCTGTCTAGCCTTTTTAATCCCTTAAGAACAATTTGAAAAGATCCGATCATTGCCTTATAATTACTAACTTGGAATAAAGCTTGGCATTTTCCAATATGAATTATAATTTTCCCTTTTACGAGGTTAAGTTTTCTACTGGCTTTTGGTTTCTGCAGCATGGCCACTTTCTGCTGTACAGTTTGGTTTGGTTCCAACCTCTTGGTTGGGAGGGTCACTGACCATTGTGAACAGACACTACAATGTATGTTTTCTTGGCGGTGCCACTGAACAAAGTTATCCAGGTGCCCCACCCCAAATAAAAATATATTAACATATCCGGTAAGTTTATTACAGCTCCAAACTGGCTCATTTTCAGCTTCCCTTAAAGCGTAAAACAGCCTCATCACATCTGCTGCTAAGGTCTAAAGGGACTGGACTGACTGGGTGAGGTAACCTATTCAATTTGTATACAGAAACCCAATTTAGAACCCAAAAGCCAGCCACACAAACAGGGGTCACCTGGGCGCTGGTAAACAAAGCTAGACTTGATCCTGTGAACATACATTTCTATCACAAGCTTTAAGCAAACATACTTTTAGTCAGACTTCAAACCATTTCAAACCAGTAAACTAAAAAAGAAATGTTTTCTACTCACAAGATATTTTTAAAAACACACCTGTAAACATTTACTCCTTTAGAAAAAACAAAAATCATTTTAAATACAGACATTGTATCAAATAGGACTCATTTCTTTTTTAAGACCTAATATTATAAATTAATGTACAACACACAACCCACAAATGAAAAAAACAGATTTTTGGGAAACGGCAACGAGAACCTCCTGTAATCTATCGCTATGCTGGAAAAGGTGCCTGACGGTGCCCCTCTGAAGGTGCCCCTCTTTTCAAAGTTGAACGAACAACCTCTCATTTGTTTTTGAGGACGTGTAACAAACAGGTTGCAGCCAAGGTCGGGGTTAGTGCCAGTAAGTGGAAGTCAACTTCTGGCGAGCCCTTGAGGTACCCTGGTACAGAGACAGTTTTACAGGGTATACAACTGCCGCCTTCCACGTGGGTTTACAGACTGTGGAACAGCACACAAAGCCCATGTGCACAGATGGATTTGAACCCACTTCCAAAAGCTCAACCATGTCCTTGTGAAACCCAGTTAACAAAAGGTATAAAGGAGTTTAAAGGCCACTGGAAACATGTCATCTTCAGACTCTAATCTACCCAACACTAAAACAGACACTCACCGTGGTACAAAGTGTCTCTGTGACCCTATTGAGCCCAGCATGCTGGGGGACAACACCTCAGTGTCCTTACATGAACCCCTGCCTGTTTCCCCCCCAGAGAAACGCAAAGCACATATCAAAGCCAGTTTGAAAGTGGTACAAAACTAAAACTAGTTATCTCTAGTTTAACTGCGCAAAGTGCTGCAGAACCTGCCCGTTTCCCCACTTTCACCTTCTGCTGGTATCGTGTCCACCACATGTGCTCATCCCTCAAACAGTGAACAAAGAAGATGTTAAAAGCTGGCCTGGCACCATTTTATTCCCCAAACTGCACAGCTAACACAACCACAAACAGCATCTAGTTTGTGGACATTCTGTAAAGCATAACTTGAATTATTAGTCAAGAATAAGGAGAGAATAATACTAACGCCGGCGGTGTATATTGGGGGTCTTCTGATGGAACTAGTGTTTAGCAGAAAAAAATTAAAGGGAACAACTGCTTCTGTATCTATTTAAACACGGAACACACGTGCTCAACAAAACACATGTTAGGTTCAACTCGAATTTGGGGGCAATAAGCGGGTTGCAGACCGCTGTAAGGGGGACAAACCTGCGGCAGGGGGCAACTTCTTTTTCCGTTTCTTCTTTTTCAGAGCAGCTCCAGTGGCCGCTGCCGCGGGTTCGGCTGCAGCTTCTTCCTCACGTTTCTTCCTCGCTTCTGGAAGCACTTTATCCGCCTCAGTCCTCCTCTCCACCAGCTCCTCCGCTACACTGCGCTCAGGTTCTGAACGAAAAACGCGAAAAGTGACAGACAAATTAAGCAAATCCTTCAGCCTCTCAAACATCGTCATTTAAGACGACTTTCATCCGGCTAAACTGTAGAGCAGAACTCGCTGGATTCCTGTTTTCAAACCATCCTGAGCGAAAGTCACGCGCTCCCAAACAACCAACCGATTTAAATTTATATTAAGGACACTGCAGTAGTGAATTGGACGAAATACCTGCGGCCGGATCATCTCCTTGAATCTGCTTCCTTATTAAGTTCCGCTGCTTGTTCTTTTCATTTCTTTTTTGAATTTTCTTTCGGAGAAGTTTCATGGGTAGGTCAGCCATCTTCGCGAGAGAACGCACACGTGCGGCCGTGAGGACCCCTCCGCGCTAGTAGGACCCCGAAAATGCCTGAACGGAAATGAAACAAGGTGTCTCACCAATGCCTGTCGGAAAATTCTGATGAGCACAGAGACGTTGTCCTTCAGACAATTCAGGATTTATTCTGGCTCTGCCCTGTGGTTACAGATTTCTGGATTGAATTGCAAACATATTAAAACGCCTCCAACATTGATATTAGTCTTAAAAAATGACAAAAGTTTTACTCCCCTGAAAACAATGCCAAAATATTAGCTGTAATTTATTTAAAAATTAAAACGACACATCTTTTATATTCATAAAGAAAATAGTCTGAAAAGAATGTTATGTTTGAATGTTTTAAAACTGAAATGAATACATATTTGCAAACAATTTCGAAATTTAACAAGAAAGCAATACGAACCTTTTTTGCTTTTACTTTGTTTAATCCTTTGGTGTAATATGGATATATTATAACGTACATCCCAGGCTATGATTTTAAATGTTATATGTATTCCTGCTCGTATTATATTTTGTACTGTTGTTTAAAAAAATGAAATTAAAAAAAAACGAGACACTGTACGGGAGAATGTCACCAAACAGAAGCACTGTGTATATAAACACACCTTACATAAATAAATATACATTTACACATGCCAATATATTGCACGCAGCGGACTTCTGTTTACAATATTTTTGGTCAACTTCTGGGTTTGTGTATTTAAACGCGCGCACATTTTGCGTCAGAGGGCGGCGGTCACGTGTGTCGCTGTAGAAAGAACGTCACAGAAATGAACAAATTGTTCGAAGAATCACACGGGGGCAGCCAAGTTCCCAAAGCAGTCCATAATCTTCTAAATGTTGCATATATAGGCACGAGAATAGTAAAAAACTCGGTTCAGATGTGTTTATAACATCTACGTTACTTATTACTTAATGTCCTCAGCAGCAGTGAGGAAAAGTGGAGCTAAAAACGTCTGAATAATAGGGTGAACACAACAAAGACCCTGGGAAAGGTGGGGACTTTGTAGGAGGCAGGAGCTGAGGGTTGCAAGAAATGGTGGTGGTGTTGCAGATGACCAGCTGGCCTGGTGGAAAGGAGAGAAGTTAGTTTAATGCACACCTACGCGTATCTTTGAGCAGACAGAGGATGACACCAGGGACAGAGAAAGAGATGGAGGTGAGGAACTGGGCTCCACAGCAGGCCTATTGTTACGGGGAGGTGAAGTGCAAGACTAGGCGGACACGGAAGACTGCCGGACCTGTGTAGAAGGCAGTGGTGGCAGTACCTGTGGGGGGCACTGAGAGCACCTTTAAAGGATCGTCACTTTGAGGAAAAACCTCAGATGCACTCTCACCCTTTTACTGCTACTCCAAGGTAAGAACAAGTATCAGTTCAGTTCCAGGATGGGTGCAAATTGAAGCCACCGGCAGCTTGATGTAAAGAACAAAGAGGGAGAGTGGGCAGTCTTACCTCACTCCACTAAGCTGTGATAGCCCCTCTCTAGGGCAAGCCATTGGTGGAAATTTGACCTCCAATCTCAGAGCACACGCACCCACCCAGAAAGTTGCACCTAAAATCACCAAGTCATGAAAATAAGAATTAAGACTCTAATGTCAAACACCCTTAATCAGCAAGTATACAAAAGAGCGTCAGATGAAGATCCTCAGGTCAATAGGATAATACAAATATAGATAGATTATAGGTAAAAAGCCTATATATGAAAAATTTACCAAATAAAAAAATACATAAAATACATACAAGTACATATATATGTGCATACTTGCACATATGCATGTGTACACATAAATGCACACATACAGATACAGACAAAAATGTGGTGGATGTTGGGGGTTACGGGCAGAGGTGGAGGTGGTGATCAGGCTTAGAGTTTAGCAGCCTGTGGTAGGAAGCTGTTCCTAATCCTGGTGGTTTTAGATCTCAGGCTGCAGTAGATTGTGAAAATAAATGTTGGAGATGGTGGTAGGGGTCTGTTATGATGTTTGAGTTCTCCTAATGCACCGATTGTTATAGGTGGTCTGGATGGTGGGTAGTGGGATCCTGGTGATGGATTGGGCTGTCTTCACTACCCCCCTGCAGAGCTCCCCATTTATAGTCAGTGTAGTTCCCACACCAGACTGTGACACAGGAGGTCAGGATGCTCTCTATGGCACATCTGTAGAAGCTGGTGACGACGGGGCAATGACTCTGCAAACATTAATCGATGAAATGGTAACACAAAAAAAATATGACAGTAAGTTCTACACAGTATCTATTTATTTGCTTTTCATAAAAAAACTACCAAAAACAGCTAATGCGACACTCGGGTGGAACAGATGCATTTATTTTCTCAAAGCTTTGCAAATACTGAACACATCAGTACTTTGTGGGGGCAGCATAAAGTTGAAGTGTTGATGAAGACACACCTGGGAAACCAGAAAGGCAGCTCAAATTTTGTCTAATGGCAAGAACAAAACATATATAATAAACAATATTTCTGCTATATTCAGTTGATATCATAAATGCACAAAATATATCTTGCCAAGCTTTATTACCCTTATATCATAATGTGATTGGCACCATGCGTGTGTTTGTCCTGTATAATTTTTATTAATTTTTACATTTAATTTGGCTACATGTAGCAGCTACTTGTTCCTTTTATCGAACGTGCAGGTGGCACTGAGAGCTGCAGCAATGTGCTCGCAGTGGTAACAAATTATAACACCAAATCTGATTACCTTTAAACTTGTTGAATGTAATACACTGAAGTGTGTGTGTGTGTGTGTGTGTGTGTGTGTGTGTACGCCATCATGATGAGCTATAAGAAATTGTACATCAAAGAACTTTATTAACATTTGTCTCCAAGCTCTTAAAACATTTACAACCACAAGATAATTTGGTAAAGCTCTCATAAACTTCCTCTTCCCAAAATCTCCATCTTTTCTCTGCCTTTTAGGTTAGGTTAGGTTAGGTTAGGTTAGGAATGACAAACTGCTGTCTTACGTCTGACTGGTGGAAACCTTACAGCAGTTTTGACAGCCTTGGCTCAAACAGAAATGTGGAAGATGAAGGTTGTTACTGCCGTTCGCCCCGGAGCTAATTGCCGCACAGTATTTCTCCTGGCAGCACCGCGAGTCAGCGTGTGGCAAAGGAGCTCTGACAGCACAGCATCGGCGTGCACAAGACCCCTACAGAGCCACCATCCTCCTTGATAGCAGAGCGCACTTCATCTTGCTGACATTTAAAACAGATTTGCGTAATGTGATGCAGCCATTTCTGCATTCCATCAGGCGGCAATGATCAGCTCACTGGGATCCGTTCATCTGACGAATCGCTTGCTGTCATTTGCTTGGCCCTCGAATGCTGACTGCGCTCTGATTCAGGGACTGATTCGGAAGCCTTCGGCACAAGTTAACAGATGCTCTTTTTCTCAAAGCTAAAGTTATTTCAGTGTTTAAAAGTGAAATGAAGGCCAGAGTATTAACAGAACACTGTTCGTGGGACAAGAGGACACGGACTCAGGAGTTCAGGTTTATTCCGGAGCTCACAGTTTGGGGGGAAAAGTGGATCAGGACAGGTCTCTGCTTCTCTGCCTCTTGTTCCAGGTCAAGTCCTCTTACTAACTGGACAGCAGAGGCTTAAATTGGAGTGTCGTGGCATCTAGGTGTTTGTTGATGATAACCAGGCAAATGTGTTATGGTTGGCGTGGTGTCCAGTTGGGGGATGTAGGTGTGGGGATATACAGTGATGTGCGAAAGGTGCTCAGCCTGTGTTTGTTTTGTGATTGTGGTTTTGCAAAGTCCCGTCCCCTCTGTGCCACCGTAAACCTTTACCTGTGACTCCAATGGCTGCAACTCGAGTTGTGCCCTTACCTGTGAGCTTGAAGACCCTCAACTCAAAGTGTCCATTGCTACTATCAGTTGTCACCACTACACAGGTGGACAGAGTGGTTTTTCTAGGCCTTCTCAACATTTTGCCTATGACCAAAGTGTAGAACTGCAATCTGCCATTAGAGGAGATGCAGCACTTTTCCAAAAACAGCCCTTTTCCGTAGCCCTTCTATGGGCTATTCAGAGCACTTTTTAAAAGGCTTCACCAGGGAATATGGAGCAGGTCCCAGAAGACGTCGGACGGGAGGTCGACGGTGATGAGGACAATACAGTGGCGCACTCAGGCAGAGGAGGTGTTCCCCAATAGAAGATAGTCATCTTTAAGTTGCTGGACCTGGCCTCAGTGGTCCCCAGCGCTTCACCGTCATGACTGTCCTCACTGAGGAAACTTACCAGATCATGGGGACACGTAAAGCTGAAACAGGGTTTGAACAAATGGAGAACTGAGCAAGTGTGGTAGATGCTTACGTCTGTGTTTTTGTCCCCATTTTGTGCCTGCTAAGGTCTTCAGGGCCTTCCTGCAAAGGCACGTCGACCTCCTGCCGGGCCACAGAGACATTCAGGATGAATTTGGTTTCTGGAACAGGTGCAGGCAATTTTAAGCATGTCTACACACCGACCCTGTTGCCTCCAGTGGACTTCATCGTTCCCCGGGTTAATGGTAACATTAATAACGATAAGGGGCTCATTTTTATCCTCGGCAGTCTCCCTTCTCCAATATCTGCCTTAGACGAGGACGACAAAAACGTAAAGTGCAGGAACTGCATGGAAACAAAACTACCTCTGGCCCTGCTGGCAGAGGCCAGCCAAGTGCTATTCTGTTCAAAATGTACATACTGCTTATAATTTTTATAGATTTAAATATTTCATACATTTTAAATATTTATCCACTCTGTCGAACGTACTACAGACAGGCAGCAGAGGTGGCTGACGTGAGGAGATCCTACTGGTGGTTGGAAATGGGAAGACTGAAGGGCAGTACAGAGGTAAAGATCACAGCAGCACAAGAACAAGCCCTCAAGATCAGGTCAGTGGAAACAGAGGAACCACATCAGGCAAGACCCCAGATTTAGACTGAGCAAAGAAGCCCCTGAGACAATTCAGCACCCAGTAGTGGCTGCAGGCAGGGACAGCGAATACTGAGAGGAACAACCAAGTAACAGTGATTATATACAGGAACATCCTTAAGGAATATGGCCTGGACACTCCCAAGTCTAAAGAGGGGGAACCTCAGACAGTGGGGGAGAACAACAGGGTCAAGAACCAAACAAACAGGTACTGGACAAAACAACCAGATATAGTGGTAATAGTTAAGGAGGAGAAAACAGCAGAGGTGATAGATGTGGAGATTCCAGGTGATCGAAAAATCAGGAAGAAGGAATACGAGAAGATGGAGAAACAGCAGAGATTAAGAGAGGAACTGGAGAGAATGTGGAAGGTGAAAACCGAGGTGGTCACAGCAGTGACCCCTAAGCTGGAGAACTGACTGCATCAGATCGCAGGTATGACAACATCGGCCTCGGTCCAGAAGAACGCATTCCTAGAAACAGCAAAAATACTGCGCCGTTCCCTCAAAACTCCCAGGCTGCTGGCAGGAGGCCCAAGTCTGAGGAAAGTTACTCCCCACAAGGGTTAAATGCGGGGAAGGAATTTTTTAAATACATAAATATCAAATAGCCTATGTTTTATGCTAAAGACTGAAAATCACTCCAAGTGGATGGCAGGAAAATGTATTTTATATTATTGATTAACTCAATTCCGACAGCTGAGACCCTCTTGACTGCTTAACCGAGTCAACGTCTGAATGCAGATAGTTTTGCACACAAGGGGAATTGAATGAGTTTTATTCACCTTTGTCTAAGGTGACGTGCAGCGCTGGATATACCGCACTACACTTTCTGCAGTTGTTCACCCATTTCTAAGGCACTTTGTAGGTTCTTTCTCAACAAGTAATTATTATATATTTTTATCACCGTGTTTAGTATCATGTTTAATTTCTGTTAAGTGCCAGTTTATTATATGACATCCCACAAGATTCATGTAGTGACAGGACTTTTTGGCTGTGTGAGTCAACAGCAAAGCAATGGAACACACACACACACACACACACACACACTGTAGGCAATGTACTGTCACCAATCCATTTGAAACACACATCTTTGGGCTGTGAGAGTAAATCAGGGCACCAGGAGGTAAATTTATCTGAAATGAAACACCCTTTTGAACAAAGTGAGAAGGAGCACTGGTGAGTTAGACATATTCCAATGGTAATAAGTGAAACAATAATCATAGAGGGCAGTTTGTATGCTCCTTATATTTGGATGCTCATGGATCCACCAAAGATTTCTGTAAGCCTCTTTCTTTGGGGTAAAAAAGACCGTCTTGTCCCTAAAAACATACCCTGAGATCTAGATTGCCCGGTATCTTCAAGAGTTTCATCAGAAGAACCTTGACCTACCATTAAGGTTTGAATTGAAGCTGAGATTGATGGTGGTTAATGTAGGGATCAACATGTGCTTGAGGCTTCGGCAAACATTCCCTGTGCAGACCTCACTTTGTAAGGAAAACACATGCAACTGGCCTCTCCTCCCAGAGGGCTGTTCTCAAGTTTGATGAATAGGCTGTGTGAACAACTGTTATCTGAAAATCGTGTCTATTTTCGATTCCTGCAGTCTTAGCCATGAGGCCATGGGCCACAGAGCAAGATGAGAAAGAAGGCTTGCAAGAAGTTCTAATGTACGTGTCTCGAAACATCATCGGTCAGCGGGAAATGCAAATTGGGTAAATTCCATTTCGGCAAAGATGTTTAATGTAAAGAAGAGTTCATTAAAAATTATGAAATCCTTTAAATCTGCAAGAATCATCCTAGCAGTCCAGACCAGGGGTTTAAGTCATGCTGGGACCAGCTTTTCAAGGTTTTTTATGATCTGTGAAGGCATAGCTACTAGCCGATTAGTTATTTAGGTCTGCAGATCCTTGGATGCTGTTCTGCATTTCTTTCTCAGCTCATTAATAGTTTTACATCTTACTTGTGGAGAGTTTTAGCAGGACAGCTGCTTCTAGGCAGATTCACTGCTCTTCCAGAATTTTCCATTTGATGAGAATGGCTCTGACTGAGGTTTGGTTTGACTGAGGTTCGGTGGCTTAGAACTGACCGTGTGACACTGTCCAGCTAGAGAGGCTTCAGCAGCTTTTCTCCTGAGGTCTTCAGACAGCACTGACTATGTTTAATGAAACAGGTGTATTAAAATTACGAGGCCACTGCCTTTTCACACCAATAACTCATGTCATTGTCACTTACGCTAAGAATGTAAAATAAAACATAGAGCAGAAAGAGATACGATCAAGTTTAACATTAAAAAAACTGCAAAAACAGAAAATTACAAAAGTGGCAAATTTTCTTTGCTCACTTTTCACACATTTTTACATCACACAAGGTCATTTTGCTCAAGTGTTTCATCTTGGCGCTTATTTTTCCACGACGCCTAGTAAATAATACATGGGCACATTAAAACTTAAAGATAAATATGTATTTTGTCAAGAAGACATGAAAAGAATAGAGGTCACATCCTGCAAAATGAGCAACACGCATGGTAGCAGTTCACAGGGTTTATGTTAAATCACACAGGGAAGCACTTTGTACCTCATTATATCACCTCTAAAGTTTTATTTTCGACTCATGGTTTCCTGTCATGTCCGACTTTGCACTGAGCTGTTCGATTTAGTCTTCGCTTCACCCTGAATGCCTGTGAGGTCCAATGTTCTGGACCTGCACCAAACCCTTCCTACATGAGAATAAGCTTAACATTATTTTAAACTTTACACTTGACTTCTGCAATTCTGCATTTTAATCCCTTCTTGTTGAACATTCTAACACGGACTCACTCTGATTTATATGAAACCTCCTAGACGTCTTTCAAGAGTGAGGAAATAAATGTTTTTAATGGATGTGGACAAATGTTTGTTGATGTTGTTGTTACAGTTGGTTTCTTCTGAAAAAGTTTGATTTCCTTAGAAAATTTGAGCAACCAAAGGGTGTCCCTTTGTGAAAGTTAAAAAAAAACTCTTTTTAGGCAAAGATCATTTATTTGGACCCAGTCAGAACATCTCTGTGTTTGCTTTACTGCAAGTTTTCTACTTTTAGTACCCTGAGGGCATCACCCCCACTTTCTCTCTTTATGTCATT
The DNA here is from genome assembly GCA_900497675.1 of Arapaima gigas. Taxonomy (NCBI): domain Eukaryota; kingdom Metazoa; phylum Chordata; class Actinopteri; order Osteoglossiformes; family Osteoglossidae; genus Arapaima; species Arapaima gigas. The sequence continues at coordinate 160,651 of UFQX01000412.1, read as the reverse complement.
TTATTATTAGATTATTACATTTTAACTGGGAGTGTATGGGGGGCTCAGCTTGTGAACAGTGCACCGATAATGGGGGTGGGCTCTTCATTTGGCAGAAATACAGTCATCTAGACAAAGCCGACTTGCTGAATACATCTCCGCTCGGTTTCTCATAAGCATCTATTATTTAATACCTTGGGCTTTTAGGATTAATTGAGCCTCATGATTTATTGCATATTGCAGTTATGGGTCTAGATAAAATAGGAACTGGATGACAGTGCAGGGCCCGGGGGACCAAGTCTCCAGTCTGCTTAAGACTGCATGATGAAAGAATGCAGCAAGACACAGAACTGACCGGCACAAGACAGAGCTGGATAACCCACATTGTTATGTTTTCTTTCTGCCTCTCCTCTTTTGTTCAGCTCATTGAAGCCGCTGTTCAAGTTCTGCATCTGGAAAGTGGAGTCAGTCAAAGGTCCCAGATATCAATTCGGTTCAATTCAATTCAGTTTGTTTTCTACGGTGCCCAAAACATCATATAAATGACTCAAGGTGAGAATGTAAATGGATGATGTAACAATTAGCACAAGTTGTAAGAGTCACAATACACATCTAAAAAAGTTGCGGAAAAGCAGGGAAGTGGAACCAAAGCTTTATACAAGGAAAATTCATATACGGGAAAAATCATCTGATGGTCCAGGTCCTACTAGCTGGTTCAAGCAGCTACACGGCAAAGAGTCAAGGTTTCAGTGTATTGACTAGCGGGGGTCTGTTGACTTTGTGTGACGACTAATTTTGAGGCATGTAAATGATGGTTTTAGGGATACGGCACAGCGGGTTTAGCCAGTGCTTCACAGGTTTTGGGCTGTTTATCTCGTATGGGGTTTGAATCCCTCATGCAGGGAAGAAGGCAACAACGAACCATTCCTGTATCTCCTTGCCTTGGAAAAAAATAGGTGTTTTTTTTTTTTTTTTTTTTTTAAACAAAGCCGAGAGGCTGTAACTGTAAAATGGCTTTTACTGCTAATTGACAAATCTATTTCTTGCTTTTTTTCCAACACAACTCAGTATCCTCATTTGAAAGTTTGTGTAACGGCACCAACAATTGAGCAAAAATTTACATAGAAACTACTGGGTCTAAATTTCGATGAGTGACTTTGTTGTCCAGTCGTACCACACTTTACCCTGAATTTTTTTATAGTGTCTCAGCAACTGCAGTAATGAGAAGAAGCCAAAATGGTTGTAAAAATAATAAACTTCCACTTCAGACATCCAGGTTTTAACAGCATATAGTAAAAATACTTCATTCTCTCGGTCCCTCAGAGACCGAGAACTCAGCCTGATGCCACGGTTCAGTATTTTTTTTTCCAGTTTAATTGGATGGTTTTTTAGGCCATCGGGTGCTGCGATGTGATGGGTGTCCAGCAGCTGATGCCACTGTGGGACCAGCGAGCTGTGCAGAGGGACTGTGATGTCCTTAGGTATGACAATAAAAATAGCTTCCCATGGTGCCTCTGTGGACACGTTCAGGGGTTTCCTCTGGGGGTCCCTGCATCCTGTGGTCACAGAGTGAGGGGGGGGGGGGGGGGCCCTT